>JAJKFI010000028.1:10786124-10817298 GCA_029204185.1 Lerista edwardsae | reverse complement strand
GTGTGTGTGTGTGTGTGTGTGTGTGTGTGTGTGTGTGTGTGTGTGTGGTAGCAGTTGGGAGAATGGGTTCTTTGACGCTTTCTACAATTCATTGGAATGTTCTAGTAATATCAGCTGGGATTTCAATTTAACTTCAGAATAATCTCTCTGTTATAGGCTAAGGGTGTGCCTTGACAATTTTAGTACCATCTCAGTGTGACATTCATTTTGCTTTATGGAAAGTCTGTAATGGAAAGAAGCTGCAGTCCATGGATCCATCAAGAAAGAATACAGGCGATGAGGTGTGCTGGTGCCAGAATGCAGTTAGCCCGAGTGGTGAAGATCCTTCCAGACAATGGTATTAAACAACCCATCACTCAAAACCTTATTTTTGCCACTGGTATTGAAGTTAGCACTGCTGGCGTTCTAGTCTCATGTGATCACAATATCCGGTTCCCATACATGTGGGGAGAAGTAGTCTTGCTCTATGGCAGCCATTTTCAACCACTGTGCCATGAGTGGTCCACAGGGGTGCCACAGGAATTTTGGGGAAGGTCATTTTATTACTCGAGTCAATGGGGGATACGAGCCCCCCACTGGCAGCATGATATGCCTTGTCAATTGTCAAAAAACAGAGGGTGTGCCTTGACAATTTTAGTACCATCTCAGTGTGCCATGAGATGCAAACGGTTGAAAATCACTGCCCTATAGAGTAGTACTCGCGTTCTACTTTTCTCTTTTTCATTTAAAGTACACTGCACTCTGGCCCTAATGAGGCAGAGCACAGAGACAGGTACTCAGAGGCAGATCTAAGGGAGGGCAAAGCTCTAATATAAGTTTTGCAAGAAGCCTTACCTTGCAGTGGAAATCACTCCTCTCCTGCACCGTTTTAGCCAGTCCTCACAGGGAACAGCAACATCTTGGCGTTGCTTACTGGCTACAGCAGCAAGGGGGAGGAGGGATTTACATGACAGGGTAAGGCTCCTTGCAAAACTTAGAGCTTTGCCCTCCCTGTAGATCCGCCTCTGCAAGTGCTTTTTAAAAGAGGAAAAACATTCCCAGGGGAAATTCAGCTTGGAGTATCATTATCTGGTGTTTATGGTTTTCTTCCAGACAACTGGAAATGGCTACATGAGAGCTTGGAGAATCACTTGCACCCATATGAATAGTGTTATGTATTTATTTACATTTATGACAGGCACTCAAAACAGCAAGTGTTATGTCTGTGTATGTATTGTATGTATCATAAACCCCCTCATGCATGGGGGAGGGGACTGTCATAGTGGAAATGGAATTTGAAGTCTCTCCTCCCAATTCTTCTTTAGTTACATAAAATTCTGTAGATCAAGGGGCTTTTCAAAGTCCAAACTAGTGGTCTTTCAGTATTGCAGGTTTGTCTCTGAGTTTGAGGAATAGAATAAATAATGCTGGAAAAAAATGTCTGCATTTTCCACATGGAAAACTAAAGGCGATGCTTGGTTTCCTCAGAATGAAAGAAAATAATATATTTTGGCAGCAGTCATGCATCCGATAAACTTCTGGCAAATTATAACAGGTTTTTATAAATAAACACAAGTGCGTGCTCATTCTGGGAGCCTGCATATATTTTATAACTCTCAACACATAGGCAGATAGTTGAAAAGCAGTTGTATTGGGCATTTAAAAGTCTTGTCATGAGGGAAATATACAAGTAACTAGAAACACAAGCAAACTAGCACCCACTATCCTGAGGGCATTTACAGACGTTTCACAATTGTGATCTTCTGTAGGTCTGGCTCAAAGAAAGTGCCAGGGCAGTCAAGAAGGAGAAGAAAAATGATTCACATGTGAGCTCCACATGTGAAAAGGGATGAGATAAGAAGAGCCTTGCTGGATCAGTCCAAAGGCCCAACTAGTCCAGCTTCCTGTATCTCACAGTGGCCCACCTGATGCCTCAGGAAGCACATAAGACAACAAGATGACTGCATCCTGTTGCCACTCCTTTGCATCTGGCATTCTGAGATAGCCTGCTTCTAAAATAATGAGGTTGCACTACCCATCATGGCCTGTGGTCTGTGATGAACTTTTCCTCCCGAAATCTGTTAATCTCCTTTTAAAGGCACCTAGGCCAGACTAGACCACCTCCTGTGGCAAGGAGTTCCACTGTTTAATTACACTGGGGAGAAAAAACCCAGCATGAGATACCCAATTTTTTATTTACTGGCAAGTAAGTCTCCAAAGCATCCAAAAGCTCAACAAAAACAAAAAGTGCCTATGCAAATCTCTCCAAGTATTTTATCACTACATAACGTTCCTTATTCTTCACACTGTGGTGCAGGTGAAATAGTTCAACATGCAACAGACTGCAGGTCATCCATTTACCATATAAGCAAGATTTCTAATGTTTTTCCAGCAACAAAATAAACCTGGTAGTAAACAGGTAAACAGAAAAACAGTAAACAGCAAAAAAAAAAAATCACCACTACCATGACACATGAAAGGACTAGACTAATTTTTTCTTCAAGGAGGTCAACTTGTGTCACAAAGTTGTATTTTGATCTAAGGCAGACCTCAAATCCTTTAGAACCTCTACAATTTTGATGGATGTTCCCAAATGGTCTGGAAAAAAAATGAACACATATCCATCCTTCAATCAGTGCTTGAATTATGGGAGATGATGTAGGGATCCTTTAATGGAATCGACAAGTCCCATCACAATGTCCCTCCAAATTTAAAGCAAACATGGTCAAGTGTTTTTACTCTTTAAGAAGTAACTCCCCTTCTCTTCTTCTAGTCCTCTACTCCCAGCCTCTTCTACTCCCCTTGTAGTTATAACTCCTTTTTAGATCAACACTTCTGAATTGACTTTTACTGAATGCGATAAAAGAGGACTGAGTTTATAAGGACTTCAGATAGCAAAGATCTTGTGATCCATGTAGTATGAAGCAGGCCTTCTTCAAGACAATATTTTATCTTGGGCAGCCCAATCCTATGCTGCCCGTGCATCACCATAATTCATGTTCATGTTCTGGAAGCATACAGAGCTTTATGATTATTGCAAACATGTAGAGAGCTGGGTTGCTTCTGAAACTTGCCAGTAAGTCAGCATGGAAGAAGTAGGAAGGAGGAACAGGGTGGGAAGTGGCTGGAATGAGAAGGAGCCGGGATGTCACAGTGCAATATGAAGAGCCACAAAGTAGGGCACAGCTAAACTTTGGTGAGGTTTGTATTTTACAGAGAAACATGACATTTCAGGCTGTGTTAAAATGTGCTTCAAAAGGGCACTGGCCACCTAGAAAAAATGTGTCTTTTGCTACCACATTGGTGAAATAATTGCTGGAATAGGGAAAGTGATCTTTTTGGGATGTGCATTCCATCTGAGGAGGGCAATCCACCTGCTTTTGGCAAGAAAGCAGGTGAATCACATTACTTTGTACATAGTCTTTCTTAAAGTGGCTCTGCAGTTTTAGAGTGGTGAACCAAACCACAGCATGATATGCAGAACTCTGACCTTCCCCTTCTTGCCAAGAAGCATAGTTGGATTGTGATTCTCACAGGACCACAGTGAGGTGAACATTTAGCCACTGTTAAGCTGCCCCTGAAAAATAACCAAAATAGGAGCACTGTGTGTGTGTGTGTGTGTGTGTGTGTGTGTGTGTGTGTGTGTGTGGCGGGAGGGAATATTTCATGAAATCTCCAGCTCCCCATCATTTTGACTCACTTACCACAAAGTGTTTTGAAAGATAATTTCCTGGGTGAATATTTAATTCCTTTTCTTCCTCCTTCTTTAATACTATACTATCCATTTTCAGCTTGCTTGTAGCACTACCTACTCTCATTCATCCAACTTTCCTCTGAGAGAGCTCTGAATTGCAAGGTCCATATATTCAACAGTGAATGAACAAAGAACAATTTAATTTTTGCGAATACTGACCCCCAGAGGATTGTACAATCATGAAGCTATTATTTTGCAGCTATTTATTTTCATACCCACAGCCATGAGGGAACAATTCATTTGTTTTCAAAGCTGAAAAAAAATCCAATAATATATCACAAGAAGAGAAGTGTCGAAGGATAAGAACATGAAAACATAAGAAAACTCCTGCTGGATCAGGCCAAAGGCCCACATAGTCCAGCTTCCTGTATCTCACAGTGGCCCACCAGATGCTTCAGGAAGCACTCAAGACAACAAGAGACCTGCATCCTGTTGCCACACCCTTGTAGCTGGCATTCAGAGATGGCCTACTTCAAAATCCTAGAGGTTGCATACAGTCATTATGGCTTGTAACCCGTGATGGACTTTTCCTCCATAAATCTTGTTCAATCCTTTTTTAAAGGCGTCTAGCCCAGGAGCTATCACCACATTCTGTGGCAAGGCGTTCCACAGACTAAGTAGGCACTGGGTAAATAAATATTCTCTGTTCTAACTCTCCTGACACTCTATTTTAGTGGACATCTGCTGCTTGCCCGCTCGACCCTTGCCCAGCATGGCTAATTAGAGCTGCCCGGGAAGGGCTGGCTGAGTGGACGGGGAAGGTGGTGAACCCATCTCTGAGGGAGGGGGTGCTCCCACGTGCTTTGAAGCAGGCGATGGTTCTCCCCCTCCTGAAGAAACCCTCCCTGGATCCCACTAACTTAAACAACTTTCGGCCAGTCTCGAATATCCCATTTCTGGGCAAGGTGATTGAGCGGGTGGTGGTGTCCCAGCTTCAGAGGGTACTGGAGGAAACAGATTCCATTCCAATCTGGACCCATTCCAGTCTGGACCCATTCCAATCTGGCTTCAGGCCGGGGTTCAGGACGGAGACTGCCTTGGTCGCCTTGGTGGATGACCTTCGCCGGGGAATGGACAGGGGGAATGCGTCCCTGTTGGTCCTGCTGGACCTCTAGGCAGCTTTTGACACCATCGACCATAGTGTCCTTCTGGGTCGGCTGGCTGGGTTGGGGCTTGGAGGCACTGTTTTGAAGTGGTTCCGCTCCTTCCTTCCTGACAGATCCCAGAAGGTGGTGCTGGGGGATGCTTGTTCGGCACCCCGCCCTCTTAAGTTTGGAGTGCCGCAAGGTTCCATCTTATCCCCCATGCTATTTAACATCTACATGAAACCGCTGGGAGAGGTCATCCGGGGGCTTGGAGTGGGGTGCCATCAATACACTGATGACACCCAACTTTATCTCTCCTTTCCCCCTGATTCTGAGGAGGCGGTCGAGGTCCTGGATCACTGTCTGGAGGCAGTTGGGGGCTGGATGTGGGCGAACAAGCTGAAATTAAATCCGGATAAGACAGAGGTGCTTTTGGTTCGGAAATCCACAGCTCGGGTATTGGACTATCGTCCTGCTCTGAATGGGGTTGCACTCCCTCTGAAGGAGCAGGTCCACAGTTTGGGGGTTCTCCTGGATCCACAGCTGCACCTGGATTCCCAGGTGGCGGCAGTGGCCAGAGGAGCCTTTGCTCAGCTTCGGCTGATTCACCAGCTGCAACCGTACCTGAGCTGCGCGGACCTGGCCACAGTGACCTACGTCCTAGCGACATCTAGATTAGATTATTGCAATGTGCTCTACATGGGGCTGCCTTTGAAGACGGCCTGGAAATTACAACTAGTTTAGAACGCGGCTGCTCAGGTGGTTGCTGGGGCACATTGGTTTGACTCTGTCGAGCCATTGCTTCGGCGACTACACTGGCTGCCAGTTCTGTTCCGGGCCCGATTCAAGGTGCTAGTTTGGACTTTTAAAGCCCTTTACAGCTCGGGTCCGGGGTATTTGAGGGACCGCCTCCTCCCATATAATCCTGCCCGTACTCTTAGATCATCTTGGGGGGGGGCTTTTGACTGTGCTGCCACCAGGAGAGGTGAGAGGGATGGCGGCCAACAAGAGGGCCTTCCCGGTGGTGGCCCCTCAACTTTGGAATACCCTCCCCTTAGAATTGAGAACTGCTCCCTCTTTGATAATATTTTGGCAGGGACTGAAGGCCTTTTTATTTCAACAAGCTTTTAATTGTTGATAGGCTGGCTGGTTTTTATACTCTTTTTATATTTTATGATCCACGGGGTTTGTTGTTTAAATTTTAATTATTTTAATATTGTCTTTAAATTACTATTTTAATTGTTAAAGTGTATTTTATTTTATTTTATTGTATTGTATTGTTGTAAGCCGCCTTGGGTGCCTTCAGGCAGAAAGGCGGGATATAAATTAAATAAATAATAATAATAAATAATAATAATCATCCCCTGGTTCTGGTGTTGTGCAAGAGGGAAAAGATGCTTAATGCAGCCATGTGTGTGTGTCAATGGAGGAACAACCCACCGCCAGCAGAGGTAAGTTGGCGGTGAAGGCAGGTAGTGGGAAGACTGGGATGTGGAAGGGGGAGGAATGGAAGTGTCTAGGGTGGAGGTGGGACCGGGAGGGGTAGATCCTGGCAGCTCTGGTATGCACCAGGATCCTATCCCACTTCCCTCCCCCATTCCCTCTCCTTACTCTCCTTGGTTCTGTGCCAGCAAAATGGCTAGGGCAGATCCAAGGAGGCAGCAGATGCTTGCCCTAGGTTAAGGGAAGGAAAGTTGCTTTCCATGAGGAGACCACTGAGACTGCCCCCCCTGCAGGATGCTGCGTACACTCCATTGGCACAGGTGCTTCGACTGGAGGGTGTCTATTATAAGGATTGGGGTGTAGGTACATCTGCAATTAATACAACTAAATGAAGGATACAATCCACTGTGTTTTATTATGTTCTTCATGATAATTTTGGGCACCAGAAACAAGTATCAAACTCACAGCGCAATCCCATTGCGCCACTTGCGTCGACGCTACATCATAGCGTCGATGCAAGGGGTGGAGCGCTGACGCGGGGGCGCCAATCTGCACCCCTGCGTTGGCGCGCAAGCAACAGGACCGGTGCTGCAGGCAGCGCCGGTCCTGATGCGCCTGCGCTGAGCCCCTCTTGCATCGGCTGAAACCAGCCTGCAGGAAACAAGGTGGCAGGATTGGCGGCGGGAGGGACATTGTGGGCAGGATGAGGGCGGTATGTGGTCGGGCTTGGGAAGCGGCCATAGCCGCATCCTAGGCCTGTTTGGGAGGCCGCACAGCCTCCTCGGATCTGTGCCTGCTGTTTAGCAGGTGTAGATCTGAGGAGAGCATAGGGGAGGCTGGAGCCTCGCCTACGGTAAGGGAGCACACGCTTCCTTGCTGCGGGGAGTCTCCAGCCTCTCCTAAGCAGTTCAGATATGGCGCTGGCCCATTAGGATTGCGCCCTAAATAAAAGTAATAAGAAGCTAAGTAAGATGAACGGAAGTTCTAGTCTTCAGAGCAGCATCTGTAGCTCATAAATTTTCAGGGCTTCTTTAATTATTTTGATGGAACACAGCTGTTTTATCAGAAATCTATCTACTATAGTTACTGAGCAAAGGTGTATTTTTATTATTAACACATCAAATTATGTTGGAAAAAATAATGAAAAAATTAAGAATCGGGCAGCCCAATCCTACCTAAACCCCTGTGCGGTGATGCAGCAGTGCTGGATGCATCCTGTGAGGGATTTTTGGCTGCTGGAGGTCTCCTCATTGGGCAGGGGAACATTTGCCCCTTGCTCTGGAGTAAGCTCCAGCAGCTGCTATGGGTCAACTCAGACCTGTGCTAGTGATATTACTGGCACAATCCCCTGCAAGGGCATACCTGCTCCAGCAGGCCACCCAATGACAGCTGGCATTCACAGGAAGTGTCCGGCATTCCTGCCAATGCACTGGCAGCTTATGCCGACACAAAACGCTTTACACCACTTTTGCGGCAGCCGGCAGCAGTGGAACATGTGCTCCGCCTGCACTTCCTTTAGATAAGACTGGACTGTTGAATGCTTTTCTTTAAAAAAATAAAAAGTACATCTACTATAGATATTCATATATTGGAAAATAAATATCTCAGGTGCAAAAAAAAAAAAAAGGAACATGTGCAAATGTCCAATACTGGAACATATTTGACCAAGACACAGTTGTCCAGGATGCAATAGTCCTGTCACTTTTTAATTATACATTTAAAATACATTGAGCATTTAGAAGAATGTAGCCAGGTCCTGACACTGATCTGACATCCGACACCAACTCTGATGCTGATCCAGTCATAATCTCATGTAGTAGAACACCTACCAGGCTAAGACAGATCTTTGGAGCATAATTTTGCATAGCAATAAGAACAGACACTGGACACCTGGCATCAATATGCATATTGTAAGGAAGATGCATATGTGCATATGCATCCATACAATATTAGAATCTGGATCTCCTTTGATGCTCACTTGTATTGCTGCCAATTTTATCGTTTTTCTGCTTTATTATTTAGGATTCCATGAATAATATTTGGCATGTACAAAGTGCTTTGTAATTCTTAGTCATCCACAAATTTAGACTGCAAGATAAAGCGCAATTGCTCCAATTTTAGAGATATAGAATTGAGGCCAAAGCTGAGCAAAAATTCTAATCAAGGTCTCTAAGATCCATTTATCTGATTAATTTTCTTGGCTTCGTCTAGTACTGACAACTTCCCCAACAGAATAAAATGTTGGGCAGCCCAGTCCTAACCTGCGCAGGAGCAGGCAGGCAGGCAGGCTGGCTTGCACTGCATCCTATGCAGGGTAGGAGGCAGCTGGAGCTCACTGTGAGGGAAAGGGCTGTCACAGTTATTGCTATAGGTGCTCAAATTGTAAAACAATGGTCATGCAATTAATATAACATTATTTGTTTAGTTATTGTTTTTAATATTTCATGTTTTGAGTTGCAACATAATAAATTGTGATATGTGCATACGAGATATTTTAAACCTCGGACTTTTCTACTTGATGAGGACTGTGGGTTGTGTACTGTATAAGAACAAACCAAGCACAGTGCAAAACCAATAGCAAAACCAAGAACAGGGCTTATTTCAACTTTTGGTAAAATGGGTTAAACACAGAGTAGAAGAAACATCCCTCAGTATTTTAGAGTGCAGTCCTAACCTGGAGTTAGGCCGGCACAGTTAGGCCAACAAAGTTTGGCTGGCACAAGTACACCATAAAGTATGTTTGGAGCACTCTCAGAGTCAGAGAGGCCAGCACACAGACATGCGCCATTCTCCCTAACTCCAAGAGTTGTCCAAATGTGCTTTACTGTGGCCCTTGTGCCAGCCAAACTTTGCTGGCCTAACTGTGCCGGCCTAACTCCAGGTTAGGATTATGCTAACAGTAATTTGCAAGAGATAGCTGTTTTTTGAAAACTATTATTTATTTTACTCAGAAGTAAACTCACTGTGTTCAGTAACACAGTGTAAAGCTATCTTACTCATCACAAACAAACAAACCTCTAGGCATATATACCACTTTACAACAACCTTTATTGGCATATTCACACCTCTTTTGCTGCCAAGTTATAGCTGGGGGCCAGCTTTGGCCCAGATGCCTCTAGTTACTGACCCCTAGACCAAAACACCATTTTAAGCTTTGTTTTCAACAACTTCAAGATCCAAATCCTGCAATAAGCCATAAGATACAAACACACCAGTCATCTTATTTGCAAAGACGTAAATTTTAGCCAGAGGTCTTCTAAGGAGGGATAACTTACTGCTAAATTAAAATTGGATTAACAGATCAACCCTAACCTACGTTGGAGCAGGCCAGCCGTGAGACCTGCACTGTATTCAACACAGGTTTGATTGCCACTGAAGCTCACCAAGGGGCAAGGGGTAGTTTGTCCAGGGTAAGCCTCACCACTCCTATGGGCCTGCTCAGATGCAAGTCTGAGCAGCCCGGTGTGGCCCAAATTGGGGCAGCGCGGCCCAGACCTTGGCCAAACCCTGATTCCTCCCCCTCCCCAGGCCATTCTGCCTGTGTGGCTGTCCTCCCTCTGCCCCATTCTGCCCTCATCTGCCTTCTGCTGCCCCCCAAAGCCCTCATGCTGGCCAAGTTCAACCAGTACAGAGGCAGCTTACTTTCAGGCGTCCGCTGCTCAGCAGTAGTGCTCACGCTGACTCAGCGCATCCTAGCTGTTATGAACATGCCTTATGGCAAGTTAGCAACAGCCCTACGCTGACTATAGGAATGTGTCCTAAGTCTCAGGATTGTAATTGTTCCATCTAAACTGCAAAGAATTCAGGGAAGAAAAATAATGCAGCAAGGTTCAAGACCCACAGAAAGACCGGAACATTTGGCTATCACAGCAGTTGGAGGTTAAGCAAGGCATCCACACTACATGTGAATCAATATTTCTCAAGGAATGACCCTGTCAATATTGCCATGGCATAATATACCACCTAACAAATAGTGCTAATTGTAGCTCTCAAACGGAAATTCCTACACAACTCTCAGATGTAATGGTGCAAGTGATGCAATTTACAACAGCAGCAAGGTCTCATAGGCATGGCTTAGTGCAGTGAAGAATAAAAGATGAATGAGAAATAAAACATCACAACATTTGCCTATAGGATTAGATAAACTACTTTTTGGACAGCCAAGTCCATGTGGCTAATAGCAATTGCCAAATATGATTATTTATTAAGTCCTGGGAAACATAGAAAACTCAACAGAGAGTGTCACAGTCAGTTTTCAGGCTTACAAGTTGAAAGACCAATTTAAGGTTAATTGGTAGCAGAGACTACAGAAAGCTTGGAACTGATGAAAATTCAAGCAAAGTTTGGCCCTAGAGAGGGTGCCACACAACACTCAAGGTCTGACTCATCTTATTTGTGCTTCAGTAAACAGAAAGACTGCTCAAATAAACTTAAAGCATGTGGAGGAAAATATGGGAAGCGGCACTGTTACAAACAAGCTGACTCTAGTCTATGGAGGGATTTAAAAGTTCATAACAGCACTTTGTATTGGGTCTAGAAACACACTGGGGAGCAATATATTTACACATAGATGAAATACATTTATGGTTAATGCCCACTTCCTTTCTGATGCACTTTGAACCGGTCCAAGTTCCTGATCCCTTGTCAAAAGACAGCTCCATGCAACATATATTTCAGTATCACAGTGGCTCAGGATACGAAGCAGTTAAAGCATGGCTTGTTCTTCAGGATACAAACAAACAGCAAAACCTCTAACAAAATAAGACTCTGTTTAGGACAAATGGTCCATCATCTCTTACTTAGACTAATCTTTCTTAGACGAAACCTGCCTACTATCAACAGCTCCATCTAAACTGAACTTCTGTTTGCTTGCCCTAATCTAGTCTATTGCAACATCAAGGACTTTACTGGGATCAGAGGGGAGAGGGAGAGAGAGAAATAATTTTATGTCATCAGCATTCTGCATCTTTCTTAGGAATGGGACTACCCAAATACAGTACCTTAATTTCCAATCCTTCCAGATGGTGCAAAAAGACACTATTATTAATGGTACTGAAGGAGAATCAACAAGGTCACATTTGCACTGCTACTCTCCCTTTGCAAATGTCACCTGCCGCTGAAATCAAGGCGGTTATTATTCCAAAACCAGGTTTGAAGCTGGACCTAAATGGCTGTACATAATTCATTTCATCCTAAAGAAAAGGAAGTTGAACACCCACCAGTCACTATTCCTTTGCCCAATTGGGCAGTCCAGCCCTATTGAAATTGCCCCATGCTGGTGCAGTGGGGCCAGCATGGCTTGCGCTATATTCCGCAAGGAAATTTTGCAATCTGGGGGTCTCCTTGAAATAAGTGGACATTTGTCCCTTGCCCTAAGGAATGTCCCAGTTGTGGCAATGGGCCTACTCGGACCTGCGCCTGCTAAATCGCTGGTGCAAGATTGAGTGGATCTGGCTTGGGGTATAGGATACGGTCATGCCAGTGCCGCTGATCGCACCCCCTTCCTGGACCCGATCCACCAATCCTCCACCATGGAGTAGTAGTTGATCCAAACCACACATGCTGCTAGTAATAACTATTTAGTTCTATGTGTTGAAAGAATTGCCTGGACAAAATCCTTCTGACGCAGCTAAGTGAAAAAGCCCCAGCATATTGGTGGAATGCATGCTTTTGTGTCACATACCTGCAAAGAGGAGCCAGTGGACAGAGTCTCAAAGAATAAACTACCACAGCATTTTCCCATTATCCAATCAGATAGGTACCTACAGTGTTAGCAGCTTGATCTGGCAGGGACGGAGCCAGATGACTCTCCCAGGAGGGGCATGGCCCAACCTAGGAGCTGCTTGAAATGGATACAAATGCCACTGCCACACAGCCCCTGGAAAAAAATGGTGCAGAAGATGGCAATCTGGCCATCCCTAGGCCCTTACCTTTTTTGGTAACAAAATAGGAAGTGCAAGGTATGCTGGGGAAGCACTACCAACGTGTCTTGTGCTTCCTGTTTTGTTTAACGGACTGTGTAAGTAAGGAGTGCAGTAAGGGGGTAGGGAAGCAGGAAGCAGTATTTCCAGTTGGCATCCTGCTCACTTTTGAGAGGGAAGCAGTTTAATGTGGCTCCATCTGTAGACGTCTGGAAGGAGGAAGTACCCCAAATCTCCTCACAACCCACTGCTCACTGCATTGTCCACTTCATGGATGGGCCAGCTATGTGCTCAAGGCAACCATTTCCACAACTTTTCTCCTATTACCTCCCTTCCCCCTGTGGACTGAAAAAGGCTTGATTGTTGGGAAACACACACACAAGTAGGCAATTAGCCATTTTCCTACAGAAGCAATGTGAATTGCCTCCATTATGTTAAATAAATAGGGCACAATCCTAACCAACCTTCCAGCACTGGGGAAAGGGTAATGCAGCTCTGAGGTAAGGGTACGAACATTCCCTTACCTTGAGGAGGCCTCTGTGACTAATACCCCACTGCAAGATGCAGCACATGCCCCACTAGCACAGCTATGACAGTGCTGGAATGTTGATTAGGATTGCACCCTAAATCTGATAAGTTTCCCCAGCCCAATACAACACTGATAATTGATTGTCATGATAGCATTTCCAAGAGACACATTTCAAATATATAAAGCATAATATGGAGACATCTTTCTTTAGTTAAGGACGTTGGAAGGACTGTATTAGTAGCTGCATATTAGTACTAGATAAAATTAGGCAGAGCTGGTAAGTAAAGGAAGATGTATTCTCTAATTCCTGTACACTACGAGAGAAAGCAAGCTGTTCCACGTTTGGTGCTATCAAATTGCAAAATTGTTAATTTTTATCAGGACTATATTATTTACATGATCAATTTCTGACAGGAAAAAAAATAAGATAAAAAATTCCAGTTATTCTGCAGTGCTTACATCTTATAAATGTCATTCCAGGTGATAATTTGAAGTAATAAATACATCAAATGATTCCATGGGTAACTAACTGTATTCATGTGATCTTTCCCCTCTTCTTCACCATACATTATATTATAAGGACCAGTGTGCACAGAAGAATTATATAGATTTTTTTTTTGCTTCTTGGTGATATTATCCTGTAAAAAATATTGGGAAAAGTCACTCTAAGATTTTAGAAGTTCTCACATGAAAACTGAGGTATGGAACAGTTGTGATGACATTATCAAATGTGTGATGTGTCAATATTTAGGGCAGCAGTCTCCAAGCAGGGAAATTCTGGCTGTGAAGATCACTGGGTGCTGTAGTAGGGGTTTTTCATTTCCCCGGTGGAATGCAAGCTGCTGCTCATGCCGGGGAAGGAAAAGGGAGACACAGGATCTGGCCCAATGGCCGGAGGTTGGAGCCCCCTGATTTAGGGGGTGTCATC
The DNA here is from genome assembly GCA_029204185.1 of Lerista edwardsae. Taxonomy (NCBI): domain Eukaryota; kingdom Metazoa; phylum Chordata; class Lepidosauria; order Squamata; family Scincidae; genus Lerista; species Lerista edwardsae. The sequence goes on along the minus strand of JAJKFI010000028.1, from coordinate 10,803,659 downwards.
AATGATGTCATCTGGTAATGAAGAACTGGAACGCTGGGCGGGACTTACGCGTGATTGGCTGCCTGTCCATTCCGTTCCACGGCTGCCCTGGCCTCAGGGGGGCGCCTGCTCGCTGCGGGGGACGGGTGGGGGGCATGCTGGGTGCCTGGGCGAGCAGCGGTGGAGCGCACCAACCAGGGGCAGCCCCCCCAAGGCCAGGGCAGCTGCGGAACGGAACGGACGGGCTGCCAATCACATGTAAGTCCCGCCCAGCATTCCCGTTCTTCATTACCATTTGACATCACTGGGTGTCATAGGTTAAACAAATCTAGGGCTGCACTCCTATAAACTCTTTCCTATGAGTAAGCCCCAGTGAATACAATGGGACTTCTAAATAGACCTGCAGAGGATTGCTGTAGGCCAGTAACTTTTTTCCTTTAGTTGTTTTCCACAAAAGGGTCCTGTTCACTATAAAAAGCAGTGATGCTTGAAGTGCAAAATACAATTTTAGTTTGTGTCAAAGCTTCTTTCTTCCAGATGCCATTTACAACGGATTTCATGATTCATGAAATCAAAGGGAGCCCAGTCTTATTATCACCCCCACCACCACCAGCACAGTGGCATCAAAATGGCTACAGCTGAATTCTGCGGTGAGTTGGCAGTCCATGAGGCCTCCTCAAAGTAACAATAATTCCTTTACCCAGAGGTAAGCTCCATGGCATTGGGGTGTGTGTACCTGGACTAGGTAAGTATCTAGCGCATGTCTGTGTTGACTTGTGCTGGGAGATCAGGCCTGGGAAGGGGGCTAGGATTCAGTAGCCGCCACTGCTGCCAAACTTGCCCCTCTCCTGGGCTGGATTCACCCACACCCACCCCATCACCACTCCATTTTGGCCTCCCACCCACCTCCTCCTGCTTCCCCTGCAATTTTACCCAGGTCACCAGGAAGGCTTCGGCCTTCCCACCAGTGTCCCTAGCAGAGTGCTTATTAGTGTACCCCGGAGTGCTTTTTATGATTGGCTCTGGCTGCTTTGTGGCACTCAGTGCCAGTAGAAGAGGCACAATAGCCACGACATTCCAGGATTGGGCTGCTATTATAGGCAACGTTAAATCTTCATTATAGCAGAGTGGGAAAAGGTCATATACAGTATATAACCCCGGCTAACTGGGCAAGAGGCACTTTTTTCAAGTTGTGCTCCTCTTATATTTAGCAGGGGGAGAGTAACTGTCCCTCTTCACTTCAGCACAGTGTCTTTTCCAGTGAGTGTTGCTGGTGGTATTCCGCATTTTTTTTTTTAAGATTATGAGCCCTTTTATGACAGGAAGCCATCTAACTTGATTAAGATGGTTATTATTTGCCTGTAAAGTGTGAACTTTGTTCGTGGCCAGAGGAGCACAGAGCAGGTTGAAAAGTTGAAAAGCGGTATATAAATAGTATTCAACTTTTCCCAGTTGAAAAGCGGTATATAAATACTGTTCGTTTGTTTGTATATGAATTAAAATGAGCAGGCTAATTGAACAAAACTAAAATACTAGAGGGATAATTTAGGCTGCAGTCCTATACACACACCAGAAGTAGGTCCCATCTAAATAAATGAATTTACTTCTGAGCAGACATATCTAGGATTGTGCTATTAGTTTTAGTAACTGAACATTTAGATGACAGTACTTTTTTAAAAAAAAATTTTTTTTTTGAAAAATTAAGGAGTCCAATCCTATACTAGAGCTGCACTGGTGCAGTGACAGCTGCACTGGTACTAGCCATCATAAACGTTCCATAAAGCACGTGTGTGATGACTTGTGAGCAAGGACCACCTGCAAGAAGACCTGTGCTGTCCCCGCCAGTGCTGAATCTGGAGGAACGGTCACTGGTGCTGGTAAACGCAGCATTGAGAACAGCACAGGAGTTGGGGGAAGGGCAGAACAGATGCAGTGAGGGGGGTGTTTGGGGGCAGGAGGAGTGCGTGGAGGGTGGTTCAGGCCTAGGAGGGGGCGGGGATGGCGGAGGAGGCCTCCACCATTTCCTACCTCCCTCTCCTGGGCCTAGAAGCCCTACATGGGGCTCCTCAGACATGTGCCAGCTCTTTAGCTGGCGCAGATCTGAATAGTACCATTGGACAGGCTGCTGCTCAACATGGGGTAAGGGAGCAAATGTTCCCTAACGCCAAGGAGGCCGCTGGCCTGCTCAATTTCAGCAGTGGATAGGACGTGTCCATATAAAATGTATGCCATGTGTACAGGGGATTCAAGATTTACAATAGGAGGCAAGGAAAACTCTATAAAAAGCACTACAGGACGCGAAAAAATTATCACGTGGTTTGCAAAGTGTATACAAAGAAGCCCTGGTTGACAGAGTCAAGTTCCTCGGTAATCAGTAACTCCTGAAGATGACAGTTTTGAACTGTAATTCTTCAACGTTTCCCCCTTTTTCCTTAAAAATATAGCCATTGAAGGGACACAGTTGACCCAATTGGAATGGTTCTGATTGAACTTGTCATGTCATCTAAGTAGCCATAGCATTTCCATACGAAAAGGTAAAATGAGTTTGTTTTGTTTCTTTTTAAGGAAACCAAAGGGCTTCTATTAAATAGTAAGAGCAAAGGGAAGTTGAAAGTTCCAGCCCAGGATGCTATGTACTACTTACCTTCAAAAGTCAAATAAAACTTTCCTCTGTCAAACCAAACGAGGGAAGGCTGTTCATTCTCTGTGTGGCCAGGAGTTGAAGCGGGATGGGAAAGGTTAAGGAGAGGGAGAGAGAAGGACATAAGTGTGAGTCACGGAAGCAGGTCATTAATCTTACTACAGGGGAAGAAGAGGCGCTGCAAGCCGTTAACGTGCAAGGAAAAGTGGAGGGGAGTTTAAAACAATGTTCTTGTTTTGTTTCAGGAAACAGAAAGCAAAAAAAAAAAAAAAGCAAGCTATGGAATACTAGATGGCAGAGACATTTTGCCCACTGGATAGCTGTCTGAAGTGGGTGTGGGTTAGGCGTGTGCATTTGTGTGTGGAGCATTGGACAGAGGTTTTCTGTTGTTGCTTTAGCTACACCAGCTTGGGATGGAAATTGCCACCCAAGGTCACGTTGCTACTGTAGTCTTGGGAGGCTCTTTTGCATGAGAAGACATCTGAAAATGTAACTTCAGACCGTAAGTCCATATTGGAGAATTTATGAAAGAAAGAAAAATTAAACAAGAGAAAATCTAGTAACGTTTCAGGAATTCACATGCATTCTTCTTGAGACATCCATCCATTATAATTTTCAAATAAAGTTTTCATGACTTTTCAACATATGTGAATTTACCAAGTGTTTTAACATCTGTTAAATGTTACATAGCATTAACATCTGTTTCCAGTGTTGTATACCCTAAAAATGCTAAATTGAAATTAACAAGCTACTGGGCAGGATTTCTGTGATGCTCATTAGAGGCCCAATCCTATCCAACTTTCTGGTGCTGATGCAGCTGCAATGCAGCCCCAAGGTAAGCAAACAAACGTTCCCTTACCTTGAGGAGGCTTCCATGACTTTCAGCACACACTCCACTGGAATGGCTATAACAGGGCTGGAAAACTGGGTAGGATTTGGCCCGTAATGAATGATTTGATTTTATGTAATATGTCATACAATCCAGTTAAAGAGAGAAATAGATTTTTAAAGTATATTTTTGTGTCCTAGCCAAAAACTACCAGTCACTTTGACTTGCACTGTTTAAAAAATTCCAGGAAAGAAGAACAAAAACTGAGCGCACATGATGAAGTCCTACAACTGAAGCTAAGGTTTATATTTCTGGGAACAAAATGTTAGCTGCTCTGAGCTTGTTGGAAGAAGAGTGGGGTATGTATGATAAATTATTAAGTGGATTGTCTTTTGAATAGTTGTTACAGTATTCCTTGTATACAAAGGAATCGCAAATTAATAGTACTGTATGTCAATTGTCCCAAACTGTTGCCACTGGAAAACTGTCATGCCATGTGCTACATGTTTTTCTGTGTGGTGCAAGTTCCACTGGTAGGTATCCGTATGTATTTGTATGCACTTTCACATTCATGGCGGTGAGGGTGGTAGTGGAGGCATTCAGATGACAATGGCTTGGATTTTTAATCCAGGTTTCTTGAAAACACTCTGCTAGCACAGTACCTGCAGGCGTTTCACAGTGCCTTTCAAACGTGGGCAGTTTGTCAACATAAGCATCATCTTCTGAAACCCATGAGCAAAAGAAATGTAAAAAACACAATGAAAACACAAATTCCAAATGAAAATCAAGTAGCTTGCTTATCAACCAAAACACAAACATTACAATGAAAAAAGGATCATAGACATAGAAATGGTGGACACGTATCTTTTTATTATCAAACTCATATGCAACAACCACCACATGAACCCAAAATCAAATACAAAAAAAAAAAAAAAAGGATTGACAAATAAATGAATAATTCTGTGCCATGTTCTTTTGGGCAAAATCCAGAAGATAATATTTTACAACTGAGAGTGTAACACGGAAGAGGATAGCGTAGACTGATGAAGGTGCTAGCTAAGAGTTATTTACTCCTATTGACTTACTAAAAACATCTGATGTGTGGTCAATACCTTCTGTGTCCTGGGTTCATACAATTGAAAAGCCCCCCCCCATCTATTCCAGCCCACTGCAAAAGCAAGAGCCCTGAAATGAAGTCATTATCTGGTGTTTTTCCAGGCATTATGATCCATTGCCCAATCACTCTCACAATTAGGAGGCATGTCCCAATATTAAACCTGCTCTGCTGTACCTGGGGCATTGTTTCAATGGCTTCCTTCTTTGTAACCCAGCTGAGCTGTGCAAATCACAGCAGTGTCAAAGTAATCTCTGTCTCCAAAATAAAAGCGATAAGGCTACATATTTCCTAGAGCAGTGATTCTCAAACTATTTTGCATCAGGACCCCCTTAAAAAATAAGTTATCTCTTTGCCAGCCACTCAAGCCTCCGTGACTATAATGGTGATTGTGCAGCAGTGCTCCTCCTACCTCTGAGCAGCTTGTTTAACCCTTGATGCACATAGCCTACTCTGCCTTGTCAGTTTTGCGAACCACCAAAAACTGAGTCATGACCCACTGGTGGGTCACGAACTCACAGTATGGGAACTGCTGTATATTTGAGAAACTCATAGCTGTTTTTACAAAGAAGGGCCCAAATATGACTTTTATACGTACAAACCAAGAGACAAATTCTAAAGGTGTCCTATGCTGGCGGATTCTGTGTTCTGCTAGCATATGGGGCTTTCTGGCAGTTGCAAAAACCACTCAGCAGGAGCATGCAGCCTGGCTGCTGCAAGTGGCCAGGACTGTGCAGCGATGGACCGTGGATGCCTACGATCCCAGGTAAAACCGGAGTCAGAGGACGGTGGGTAGGGAAGACTGGGAGGAGGAGGAGGGAATGGGGGCGATGTGGAGGAGGGCAGACAAAGCACAGGAAGGGGGAGAATTAGGCAGCAGTGACGACAACCCCCCCCTCCAAATCCTGACTTCTTTCCTGGGTCTGATCCACCATCCTGGTTCAACATGGATTTGTACCAGCTATGTCATGACACAGGTCCAAGTTGACTCGCTGGCCCTTCAGGGGCTTACCAAGGGACAAGGTAAGAAATGTTCCCTTACTCTGAGGAGGGATGCTGTGTTGGTGCAGCTGCATAGCCATGAGCAGTATTGCAGAAGACTGGGCTGGAAGTGACTCAACAGGCCTGATATGGCTTATCAGATCTTGACCTAAACCTGTCCCACAGTTATCATCCCCTCACACAGCCATCATGCTCCTACTTTGAGCTAGAAATGTTTTACATTCCAAGCTGTTCAGCATAATCAGCATATTTTATGGCATTATTTAAATGTTGTAAGCCGCCTTGAGTGCCCTTACTGGGAGAAAGGCGGGGTAGAAATAAATAAATAAATAAATAAATAAATAAATAAATAAATAAGCTAGCTAGCTAGCTAGCTAACAGGTGTATATTGGCATAACACTGTCTTTAATACATGGTTGGCTTATCAATTCTGACAATGCCATTTGCTTTTGGACAGGTGGGAAGTGCCAAACGGGATCATTGTTGTCAATAGCCAGAAGTAGTTGATTATTACCAGTTACTTTATCCCAGAAGCCAGTACATTCTGGAAAACAACCAAGTATTTCCTAAGGAACTGGGGAAACTGAAGGAGGGTTGTTGAAACAAAGAGGACAGTAGGAAACATGGTACATCTATCTATCCCTACTCAGGGACAGCTTTGAGGAGTACACAGAATTTCAACATTTAATGAGACTTCCCTTTTATTTACTACAGTGAACACACTTCTCTGCACACAGCCACAAACACTCAACAATTCCAGAGGACAAAACAAGTTGGACCCAGAAATTGGTGTGCCTCTTCTTAATAGTGCATTTGAGAAAGCATTCTAGTTTGCTTTGTGACCATTCTCATGGTCACTTGTGGACAACAAGCTCCTAAATCAGCTCATGTTTGTAGGAAGGGGTACACAAACGAAACACCCAACAATTTAAGAGTTGAGAAATTGAGAGTGCAATCCTAAACTGGCATAAGATAAGCCAGCAAACTTTGGCCAGCACAAGGTCCACCATAAAACATGTTTGGACCACTCTCGGAGTCAGGGAGGATGGTGCACGTCTGTGTGCTGGCCTCTCTGACTCTGAGAGTGCTCCAAACATACTTTATGGTGTCCCTTGTGTTGGCCAAAGTTTGCTGGCTTATTGTATGGAGGCCTAACTCAGTTTAGGATTGCACCCTGAGTAAATCATCTAAATTAGTACATGTTAAATAAATTTAGCACTCAAGTCTTGACCTTAATATATCAGTGTAAACAATTTTCATGCTACTAGCTATTAATAAACAATGACAAAACACAGCAGATTATTAATTCCATATTGGCCATTTCCGCACTTTTGATGCTTTTTCAAGCATTTTGTACCACAGTCTCTCGTAATCCCACAATTTATCTGATAAAATCAAGCCACTGTGGAAAAGGCCACTGTACACTGGTAGTTTTGACAATAGAGGGCTTGGTTACAAGTATTTGATCAGATCCAAAATACACAGCAATTGTTCTAAAGTACTGAAGGCAAATGCATCATGTTCTTACTCTGACTCAATATTTTGTACTCGGTTGGTTAAAGCATTATTTCAAGGAGCTCCTCATATTCAAGTGTTTTACATTATTCTGTCACAGCCAGACTAACATTTGTGTTAGATTAATCATAAGGCTTTGGGGCAACCTATTACATATTCAATTTAGGCATATCCAAGAGCCTTCTTGGCTTTTGTTTACTTGGCTTTTATTTACTGAGGCAACTGATTGCATCCACTGAAAAATTTGTAAGAAGATGGTCTGCTAGAGCTTAATTAGGGAAGATTATAAAGGCTTCCTTTGTAGGTAGCTTTTTCCTTACGTTGTTCTAATGAATATTCTTAATGGAAGTTTACATTTCAAATGGTTTTGTTTTGAAATATATTTACAAGTTGGATGGACTGGTAGCTGCTTTTGTGTAACTTGTTAAATTGTGGAAAATAATTACAAAATAATAATTTTGACACTTTGCAGATGTCACATATCTGAACATTAATTTGAGGGATAGCCAAATTTGTAGAATTACATCACATAACAGTCCAAGAATATTATTTTTCATTTGCATGGTTGTAATCCCAAATTAAGTAGAAAGCAGCAATGGTTATTGCATATCAGTAGCGATTTTCTGTTAAACCCTCAAATAATTTCTTTAACATTCTATTCTATGCCTTTCAGAAATATTTTACATTGGACAGAAACAGGATGGAAAGGAAACACAAGTACAAAGGGACTTCAACTAACTGGAAATATATACTGTACAGTAAAAAGCGACTCTCAGAAGATACCATATTAATAGGACATTTAATTCAAAGGAAAATTGTATATTTTCCATTCATTATCTGTTATGGCTGTACAAACCCTAAACTAGCATTTCAACGAAAAGTAGCACTTTTCACAAAGCAGTTTGCATGACCCATTCAGAACCTTGATTTACTAAATATAGTTACTGATAAGAGAACAGTAATCAATATGTCTCATAAAAACTACATTGCTGAACATCAGGTTCAGAAAATTACACTTGCCCATATAATACTTTGCATACAAGGGCTGAGTCACCAATGACAAAGCCTCTTTGCAAAAATTAGGTTCTAAGTAAAATGCTGCCAATCTAGCAACTGATAAACATTGACACAACCGTGGTCACTGCGATGACCAAGTGGACGCAGCAACAAAGGACATAGATATGGAGAAAGAAAAACAGTCTCAGAAATTTGTCTAAAGCACTCCTCACCCTACCCCCATTTTACACACACAACAGGCAGGAAGAAATTTAAATTTCAGATTTTTCAATAGAAGTTTGAATATGTGCTCTAGTTCAGAGCAATCTAATATTCTAAAAGGCAACACAAATGTCTAAAAGTAACAGATTGTTTGATTACGAACTTTTTGGATCTATTGTTCAGATTGTCCTGCTTGGCTTTCTTGGAAGGAATATCCAAGGTTGCCAATGTGAGTTCATTAAGAATAATAGGATAAATTTAAATATTTGTTCCCAATTGCCCTTTCTCCTCCACACAGATAAGGAAATGGTCAAGAGAAAATGAAGATAGAAAACTGGCAGTAAAGCTAACAAAACAAAGTTCAGACTAATAGCAGAACGGGTCCAAAGGTATGTGAAATAAGGAAAAACAAACAATTAAAAGAAAACAACCTGGCATACAATGAGAATTTCAGAAAACAGAGATGGTTTGCAGTAGAGCTGATGAAAGGACAGGCAGGCCGAAAAGGAAAATCAATTCTGCAGCACAAGAGAACCATATCAGACTGAAGAAGATGGTTTTCAAATAGAGAAAACAGTATTGCAAATGAAATTAAGAATGGCAGGAAGAACCCAAATATATGTTGTTCTGAGGGGGGTGGCAGGCACAGAACAGAGAAGGCCAGAGAATGAAACGAAATCAAAGACAGCAAAAGCAAGGCACTGTCAGCCATAGAACATTAGTAATTTCATATCTGTAACCAAACCTCAAATCGGGAACATGTTGAACTGTTTTTGAAATGTTTGCAGCTGTTCAGTTTCTGCTATCCAAAAAGCAAATACATTGAGTTTATCACCTCACTTTCTGAAAATAAGTGATTCTAAAGAGTGGTTTCATCTCCTGCCATTCTTTTCTGCCTCCTTGCTAAAAGAATGTGATGTCTTTTTTTAACTGCATTCAACTAATTTAGCAATGCACATTATTGTTATCAGATGTTCATCATGCTATTGATCTTATTTCACAGCCACTAGAATGACACAGTTTTTATACTGGCCAGGAACCAAAAGGATTCACAAAACCATTCTATGAGTGCACTGTTTTTTTCAACTAGAAAGAATCACATCTAATTTCCAGAACCATCATTTGAATTTTCCCCATTTTAAGAAGCAGTTTAGTTTTTAGGCACAAGAGTTTTTCAATGTTGAAAATCTGCATGAGCACTACTTCCTCTGCTGCCCTTCTTACCCCTTTGAAAAGTTCTTGCAATCAGCTAAAAACAAAATCAGCTAAAAATTCAGTGGAATTAAAAAAAACATTTGGGTGATCCTTTGAAGGGCATTTTGTGTATGCCACTTAGAAAACAAATGAGTGCACATATAGAATGCATACTTGTGTGCCCCCCTTTGGATCCAGGCCATCATATATACATACATATATTGCAGAGGCAGTGATCTCAAGTTCATCAAAATTGCAATTCCCTTTTACATTCAAAAGGTGCTTTAACAGAACATGACTATGAACAAAAGAAAAACAAACAAACCCAAAAATAAAACCAAATTAAGGGTTTCAGAAACAAAAAAAATTAAGCCATTCCGCTCAAGAAAATGATTCTTCGAAAGAAAAAAGCTTTTTTTTACCAATTGTAGGAGTGGTGGCGGCACTCAAGGAGTTGGTGGACGATATGGAAGAAGTGCTTTCAGCACGCGCTAATGGCGCTATTGGAGGAGGGCTGGATGAGTGAATTGGAGGGCTAAAAGGTCTGGACTGTGGATAAAGCACAAAATATGATTAAACATATACACACTGCATCATTTTCACTGAATGTTAATATTCAGCTGAAATAACTATACAATATATCCTATTTTCTTAGGCCTCTGTTTAGCCAGAATGAATCCATTCTCAATTAAGGGTGCAATCCTAACCTGGAGTTAGGCTGGCACAAGGGCCACCATAAAGCATATTTGGACCATTCTCCGAGTCAGGGAGGATAGCGTACATTTATGTGCCGGCCTCTCTGTCTCTGAGAATGGTCTAAACTTACTTTACAGTGTTCCTTGTGCCAGGCAAACTTTGCCTGCCTAACTCAAGGCTAGGACTGCGCCCTAAGTGAAGATATGCATGCATGCACACACACACGCACACACACAGATTTCTCAGCTGCTTTTCACTGAATACTAGCTTTCCCCATTTGGATGACTGCACATTTCACTGAGCACTAATGCAGGTAATCCATACTGGAAATGTGGAGATGAGGAAGTAGAAATTGTAGAATGCAACAACTGCATGTGAAATCGCAAAACTGTGGTGTAAATGAAACATTTCCGAAGTGCAATGTTAATGCATATTTGTCTGAAAGAAAACTGAAGTACTCATTTCAACAAGGGAATCCATTGTTTTCAGACTCTGCAAGGAAATTTGATAACATCTCAAGATACAGGGGCATCAAATATTAGACTTTTCCTTATACAGAAAGCAGTTCTATAAAGGAACATGTATGAAAACAACATGGAGACTGCTGTAGATGATTGTGATACATGAATCCATTTCACTGTGTGTAGGTATGCTTGTAATTCATGATAGGCTTTCACTTTAGAAGTTGTGTGCATGCAGTGAAATACATGCATGTGCATTTTTCTCATGAGTAGAACTACTTGCAGTATTCACACTTCTTCTGGCACAGAAGCACTGTTTGTATATAATAGGAAAAAGGTAACATTTGAAATAATGCTTTGCCCTTTATGTACAAGTCTACTAGTTTCAGAAAATGTAGAAAGTTATATGTTGTAACTCTTCTCAATTTCAGATTAATAAGGACCACAGCTTTCAATTATAGCTTTCTTGATTACACATTCCAGATTTGCTTTACTGTGATTTTGTATTCCTACTCACATGCATTGGAAAATGAAATCTGTCCCATTTTCTGGTACAATCAATTATAAATCAAAACCAACAAACCAAGTCCACAATTTCAATTACTGGCTGTTCATAACAATCTGCTGATCAGTTGTCATGAACAGAGGTTATTCTGTGGACAATTTACAATAAAAAGCGGGGGGGGGGGGACAGGATACCAGCTAGCGTCATGGCAAATCCCATTTGCTAATTAAGAAGTATTTGTTCAACTCTGTTTATCTGCACCATGCTAGAGCAGAAGTCAAGCTGTTGCAGTGTAATTAGTTCCGAAAAAGCTCAACATACCACATCGCCAACCGCAGGCTTCCCTGGAGGCAATTTTGGACGAGAAGGGGGCCTAGGGGGAGGAGGAGGAGGAGTCGTGCTGCTGCAGGAAACCAATGGAGTTGCGGGGCGAGCAGGAGAGGACGACCCTGGAAGAAACACACACTATAAATATGACATTAAGTTATTCTTACGCCACAGTCTCCCAATCCGTAACATACAGCACGCCATCAAGCAAACAATTGCCAAACCAGCTGCTGATGTAGGCTGGCAACTACTGCATGACACGACAAATAATATGCGGATGGAAATTGAATAAAGTCAAAAAGTTGATAACTGAACTAGTCACAATAAAACAGAAAAGCTTATTTCTCTGCTGCCATGACAATGAAGTTTTTGCATGCACTTGACAATGAAGACATTGTGGCTGCAGTTCATGCACTGCTCTTGTATAAACCTCATTAGCTGAAATGAGGGAACAGCACTTGATGGACTGTGCCCATTTCAGATGGATGCCAAACAGGCCACAATTCTGGCTCATTTCTTGGGTATTTCTGAAACTTGCCTTCCTTTAATACTCTCATGCTACCAAATCACAATGTGTTCTTGCTATGCAAATATAATTGGGAAAGCTACAAGAAACAACAATGTTACAATGACTACCTAGGCAGATCAAGAACAATGGCTTTCAATGAAATGGATGTAACTCACACCATTCTTTTCACAGGAGTGTAAGGTTCTAGCCAATCAGAAAGAACTAGAATGGTGAGAGGACTGATGTTGCAAGGAGTTTTGGAACAGAATACAGGCATTTAAGAAACGTAAACATTCTTTCTCCCCAAAGTGTATGAAACAAAATTTCCACGTTGTCATGGATGACCCCTTGTTGTGTCTATAACAGTTCAATAAATATAAATGGGAATGGGTGCTATTTAAATTGTTTAGGTGACACGTTGATGTAAATAAGATTATTCACATGTATAGAATAAAGTTCAGCAACACTACACCATCTTATAGATTTTAGAGCCCAGCCTTTTTCTCTGCCATATCATTTATCCACGCCAAAATGGGCTGCGCTGAAAATGTTTTCCCCCTTATCCCTCCATAACCCTTGTAATCACCAATGGGTCTCTTTGGACCTGCACCAGCTCTTTAGCTGGTGCAGGTCCAAGGACACAAAGGGAGCTGCTCCCAGACAAAGGGTTGGCTGCTCCTGGAGGGAATAGCATCCAGTGCTAGTACCCAAACTGGGTGCTACCCCCCCCCTGCCTCGAACACCTCTCCCACCCGTTTTGCCCTCCCCCTGCCCTGATCCACCCTCCTTGCTGATATACTTGAGTTGACAGGCCTGCCTTGCCCCACCACTGTGCGCAGGGCCTCTTGAGTGGCATTCTGGAAGGGCACAGTCTTGCGTACTGCCGGGGTGTCATTTAAGTGGCCTAAAGCAGCTAGCGCTGTTGGAACAGTAGCTCCAGCAGTGGTAGAGCCCAATAGGATTGGGCTGTGACTCTTCAAAAATAGCCTATACAGACTTCTCTAAACTCAAGAGTAGATCTTAGAAACTAAATGCAAAACGACTATTATGTAAGGATTCATCCTGGCATCTCAGCTGCTGCAGTGTTGCTCCTTCTCATGCTGCTTAGCGCCATCAAGGGTCCACTGTGAAATTTGGTGAAATTCATGTGTGAGATTCATGGCTCAATGCTATTGTGCCTCTGTGTCAGCAGAGATAGTGTTTCTCCAACACAGACTGTCACAAACGTGTTGTAAAGCAGACCCATAGAGCTGGCTGGGGCTGGAAGTGGGTTGCAACTGGAGATAAGAGCTATTCGGAGCAGCAGGGAGGACTGCAGAGGTTACAAACCCCTGCACCCTCTGGCTGGCCACATTACTCCCAAGATTAAAAGCCCCTTGGTTGCAGCGACATCATGATTGCTGCGCAGTTGTGGGAACCACATGGACCTCTTCCAACACACTGTGAAACATTACTGAGGGTTCAATCCTAACCAACATTCCAGCACTGACATAGCTGTGCTAATGGGACATGTGCTGCATCTGTAGTAGGAAGGCAGTCACAGAGGCATCCTGAAAATAAGGGAATGTTTGTTCCCTTATCTCAGGGTTGCATTGCCCTTACCCCAGGGCTGGAATTGGGTAGGATTGTGCCCTGAGTAAAATAGGAAGAAGTCAAGTTGCTGTGTCTGTCATGCTACAAAAAGATTAAAAAAGACTGGGAATATATTTTTGATATCCATCTACTCAGGTATTCTAGTGTACAGTATTTTTTACATGTCTCCTCCTCCCACCAAAATCCAAAGAACAGACATCTCTGAAACATAACTGAGTGACATATTTGAAACAGAAAAGGAAAGGGGAACATATTCTACATTCAACAAATCACCAATATAGATTCTTCATGTTTTCTTAGATTACTGAAGTTGATCCTTTAACGTTAAACAGAAAATTCTGCATCTCAGCGGTGTATGCATTGGTTTTATTATGTCAGTGATACCGTGTTGATCACAAATTCTGACTGATCACATGCTTCATGCAGTCAGCTGAACTCACATAGAGAAGACACAACTATTGGGAGATGGTAGATGAAGCTTTAAGAATACTGCAGCACTATAAATGAATATGAAATGACGCTACATTTGCTAAACATGCTCTGAAAACCCTAACTCAAGGTAAGGAAGGAAAAGTCTTGGAAAAGCTTTGTCTATTTAAGACATTTTTTAATAGATTGATACATGTAAAATCTCATGCTTCTTACAAGAGCAAAATCCAGTGCATCCAAAAACAATGCTTTTTGCTAATTACAAAAAACACCATAAAACTGCTTACATAAAAAAGTCTGCACATTATTAATTCTAGGTTACTGAATCAGCTTGAGAGTTTTGCTGAAGAGCTTAAATACCAGGGCACTATTCAATTGTTGATACTCTGTGTATAGCTTGGAGATCTATGCAGTGCTGAAGGTACTAGTGATTAAAAATTTAAAATGAACAACTATATTAATATGTGTTGATATACTTGTGTCAACTATCTCAACAGAGACGGCACAATCCACCAAGGATTTGTCCTGTGAATGGATTGGATGGGTCTTTTGTGAGTAAACACATCAATTAGCTCAATGCCTGATTAAAAAAGATTTTAGAAACACTAATATACCGTAACTTTACATCTACCAGAGGTTGCAAATTGTTGTAAAATTTTATTCTGATAAAGCCTGCATCTCCCTCTTAAATTAAAGAAACCCACTGTTTTCTAGGGGGAGATATTACTATTACTTCTTTTCATATACTGCATACCCCCAGGAGTGACTCCACTGAAAATGGTCTTCCACTTCAAAATCAGACTCACTGAGTTTTAAATGGGCTTAATTTATGGTATACTATACTAAACTTAAAAATTTAATCTGTAGATCAGGAATAAGTTGTCCATGAAAGGGCACACTTGAAAGAGTGTGCTAAACTCTAAACAAGGAACTTCATTGTATTGTTTCAGTGAGAACTGAAGTCCTTAATAATAAAGTCCTTAATCTAGGTTGCAATGTTTTGACATCCTTACTGAAGATTAGCAGCCCAATCCTAACCTGCTGGAGCAGGCTGCTTCCTAATGCAGGCTGGGAGGCAGCTGCAGCTCACTGTGGGGCAAGAGGATATTTTCCCCTTGACCCAGGGTAATCCACAGCCAGCCCTATGGGCTACTCGGCTCTGTGCCAGCAAAAGAGCAGGCACAAGTCCAAGCAGCCAAGAGACTAGTGGCTGTGCCCTGTCTCTTCCCCCCTCCCCAGGCTGGCCTGCCCATGGAGCTGCCCTCTCTCCTCCCCATTACACCTCCCATATGCATCCAGCATGCCTTCAGCACAAGCGGCAAAACTCTGCTGGCCCTCAGCCAGTGTAGCTGATGGGCTGCTGCGCAGTATCTGTAGGCCAGTGCTGCTGCCTGCACTGGCCCAGGGCCCAAATCCACAGCACAGATGTGCCTTATGGCATGTTTGCGACAGTGCTGGTCCAGTGCAAGTGCACTGTGCTGGAGCAATGCCGGTTTAGGATTGCACTCCTGATCCCATTATGCTTGGTGGAATTTCTTTCCACCTGAATTGTGTGGAGTACACTACAGTCCTAGGCCCCAATCCACTTACAGCAATCTACACATGGAAACAAGTCTATGTGCTCCAATTAGCACTGGGGGTGAACCAGAGCAATTGCTGGACCCAGGCCCACATTTTGAATTTTGTGACTTTTGCCTTGTGGGCCCCTCCCATCATAATAATACCAATATTAAAATTGTTTTTATATCCTTACATATAGTACATCAACATTTTTTTTCTGCTTTAGACAAAATTTAATACATTTTCTTGGGTCCTAAAAATTTCATTTTTTTCCGATGTGAGAAAACTTTGTTTTTTCTTCTGATTTTAAAAGGCATTAAAACATTTTCGTGGGACCCTAAAGGTATCAAGGGCCCTAGGCACTGTGTCAAGTGGATACGTTGGCCTTGACTGGACTTTTTTCTTTTGAAAACTGTGGAAAGAGCCATCATTGTCATTTCTTCATCCCAGAATCCCTGGGTATAAATGAGATCCCTACAGAGATCCTACTGAGGTTAAACAATATGCCTGCATAATTTCTTCCATACTTCATCTCAAGCCTGTCTCATAAGGATTTAAACATGCCATTCTTTTCTTTAAATCAGTGTTCTTCAGCCTTGGGGGCAGGACCCCAACTGGGTTGCGAAGCCTAAGTTATGGGGTTGCAGCAACTTATGGGATGAAAAGGTTTGAAGACCACTGGACTAGAGCACCACCAGATAAGTGGGAGGTGCCCTTCAGGTACCAGGAGATGGTATCCCAGTCCTGCTCAGGGTTAGAATTTGTGTTAAAAATAGAAATTGTGTTAAAATAGCTTTCATTAGTGCCAGGCTTCATGGTAACTTTTTCTCTTCTCTCTAATAAGAATATGTACCATAGTTACAGTGAACCATGTTGGGACCAGGAACTGGGGATGAGGATGGCTAGGTGGGCTCTAGGATCAGGTCCTGGGAGGGGGCAGGATCGGCACTGGGGTCCCCAGTCTCACGTTTTATTCATTTATTTATATATTGGGGTCGTCGCACAAAAAAAAGGTTGAAGGCCACTGCTTTAAATAAAACAGCAGGTACGTTTTAGAAAAGGTGGATTGGCAACCTAAGTCCACCAGCACTATCCTTAACAAAATATAGTATGTGCTTCAAGGATACATTCTCCATTGAAGTATTAGATCATTTAGGGCAAGTTGGAGAATTCATCTCCTGGTCTTCAGCTGCATGGAAGTTTGCATTTCTCTCACGCATATCCCACTGGTGCAACAAAAAAAAAATTAAGTCTTACATACTTTTATTATTCATGTACACTAGAGGCAGAGACAAAAGACCATTTGTATTTATTGGAAGTTATGGTTCAGGAGGACTTTGCTAGGGATGCATGAGATTCACCCTGGTAGTCAGCATACAGTATTTCCTTCATGTCTATTGTCCAATAGATTACCAAGCACTGTGAATTGGAAGAGTAAGAAGAAGGTCTACTAAAGCTTCTGCGTTTCTCAGTGGAAAGGTGAGGAGAGTCTGTGGTCATCTGTAAAAAGGGAGTATCTTATTGCCAGGTTGAGGTGCTTGAGGCAAAGCCCTTCACTTGGTCACCTGCCTGCCTCCTGAGTGCCACCAATGTCATTGGTAGATAGGGTGACTCCAATATAGTCTTGGAGAACAACTAGGCGTTGGTGGGCAGAAAAGAAGCATGATTACACAATGGGAAGGGATAGAGGTTCAACCCACTTTAAGGGGGTATGATTTATCAAACATTTAGACCATTTGATAAATCAGGAGTTCTCTAAATGAAAGGCAGTAGACAGCTTTTCCATCCATGTCTGGTATTAAAGAAGGAAGGCTCCCCACAAACACTAGACATTCAGCAATGGCAGGGAAAAAACACACGGCATCAAGGGTTCAAGATTTGTACCACAACAGCACTACTGAATAATAATAATAATAATAATAATAATAATAATAATAATAATAATAATAATAATAATAATAATA
>JAJKFI010000028.1:10747580-10779336 GCA_029204185.1 Lerista edwardsae | reverse complement strand
ATTATTATTATTATTATTATTATTATTATTATTATTATTATTATTATAGTACAGGGTGCATTTTTTCCAATATAAAGATCCATGTTTTTAAAAAGATAATTTAAAAAATTTATTAATTCTTAATCATTTAAATTAATTAAAAATAATTTAATTTTAAGGCTGGCCAGAGCCTTAACCGGCTCAAAGGGTGCCGGGGGCAGGGCCACACCACTGTGTCCCTAGCGCTGCCGCTCCACCCCTCCGCCATCCGCCACACCCACCCACACCAGAATTGCTCCATTTAGGAGCAATCTGAATGTGAGGGAGGGCAGGCAGGCGAACTGCTTTTTTTCCTGCCTGCTGCGCCTGCCTCCCCTCACAGCACCCTTTTTACATCTCCGGCTCTGGTGCATGAAAAACAGGACGCTGTCGATTGAAATCTAAACTGGCTCACGCACTGCCCTGATTCAATTCCAGGATACATCATCAATTTTAAAAAAATTCTTTCATTTGTAATGCATTTTTCCATTTGTACTGCAGAAATGCAATAATAGAGAGGGGGACAGGGAGGCCCCTCCAAGCAAAGCCTCTGAGCCAGCTCTCCAAGCCATGAATGGCTCTGAAGGCAAGGGGTAGGGCTGCTTTACACAGGAGCTCAGGCTCCTGCAAAACCTAGTGTTTCCTCCCCCCCCCATAGGAACACCAATGCTCCCTGGAACCAGCAAAGGCAGAACTAGTTCCCTGGAAGAAGCCTAGACCTACTGGATTTGCCTTTCAAACTCTTTTTTGCCTACCTTCTGAACCAGGAGATTGTCATGTTTTGGCAAACTAGCTTTACACTCCCTGCAACCATGCAATCCTCCTTAAGCAGACATCAGACCACAGGCTCCCAATTCCTGTTTCTGTTATCTCATGCGCAGTCAAATTAACCATGTGTCTCATGTTTCTACCCCTCTCTCTCTTGGCTGCAGTGTGTAAGGCTGCAATCGTATATGCACTTTCCTGGGAGCAAGCCCTATTGACTACAATGGGACTTCTGAGTAGGCATGCATAGGATTGGACTGTAAGCGTGTGTGCTCGAGTCCAGACTCTTGTCTACTCATGAATATTGCATTGCATTATCTTTTCTTATTTTTCTTCCAGTTATTGCATTCTTATCCCCACAATAAAAGCTATCTAGGATTACATTCATAACACTTATAGGCCTTCCTTCCTCCTCATTTCATACCAGCCCAGTAAGCTGCGTCATGAGCAACTGCACTCGATACCTGCACCCACAGTACATTTTCACCATGTGCACATGTTATATGCATCTTAGAGCATGCCCAGTAACAGGGGCATCCAGGATTTCCTGCAGCCGCTCTCTGGCATGCTACCTCCTGCTTTACCCACATCTTGGCCCTTGCGCAAGTCTGATATACAGTTCAATCCTGGGCATGTCTGTCTCACTGGATGTAAGTCTCACTGTATTAATTGGGGTTTACACTGCCAGGAAAGTGTGTATATGCTTGCAGACTGTGAAACCAGAGTTCAATACTGCACAATCAGGCCAAGCACTCCGAATGGAACTCTGTACAAAATGTGGTACGAGGGCTCTTCAATCCACATCCAGGGCTGGCTGTAGCAGTTGTTGTTGTTGTTCAGTCGCTAAGTCGTGTCCGACTCTTTGCGACCCCATGGACCACAGCACGCCAGGCCTCCCTGTCCTCCACCAGCTTCCGGAGTTCGCCCAATTTCTTATTCATTGCTTCGGTGACACTGTCTAACCATCTCATCCTCTGCCGCCCCCTTCTCCTTTTGCCTTCAATCTTTCCCAGCATGAGGGTCTTTTCTAAAGAGTCCTCTCTTCTCATCAGGTGGCCAAAGTATTGGAGCTTCAGCTTCAGCATTTGTCCTTCCAGGGAGCAATCAGGCTTGACTTCCTGGAGGATTGACCAATTGGATCTCTTTGCAGTCCAGGGGACTCTCAAGAGTCTTCTCCAACACCATAATTCGAAAGCATCTATTCTTCGGCGCTCTGCCTTTCTTATGGTCCAGCTCTCACAGCCATACATGGCTACCGGGAAAACCATCGCTTTGACTATGCGAACCTTTGTTGGCAGGGTGATGTCTCGGCTGTAGCAGTGGTGGGGCCCAATGTGGGGCAATTCTGTGGGGGACCCCCACCCTCCCTGCGGGGCCCCTCCACTCACCAAAAAGGGTGCCGTTGGTGCCGCGTGCAAAGCATGGCATGTGGAAATAGTTGGTGGAGATATGCCATCACTGCCAACTGTTTCCAGGTGGCCCATTTTGGGCTGTTCGGAGGCAGGGGCAGGTGGGAGGGTCCAAGATAAAGCTGCTCTACTTGCCCCACTGACTTACAGCCCATGGAGATCCCAGCTGCAACAGCAGGTGATATGCTCACCCTGCTGGTGCGGGGGCCCCTGAAACGCAGGGCCCAATGTGATGATATTGGTCACATTGGCTTAAGGCCGGCCCTGTCCACATCAGTCCCTACAAAATTCCTGCCGCCATGTCAAACCAGGAATTTGAGCTACTTGCTGTATGAAGCAACTAAACAAACTAACCTTACTTACTTCATCCTGCAAGATGTCTTGCTTCACCTTGCCTACTCTAGTGCTCAACCATAGGTTTGGCTTTGATGATACCTTCTGTGTTTATCTGGCATCCATCCTGACCTGTCTTCAGGTGTCTCTTGCTCATCCACACCCAAAATGAACTGCCCCCACTGCGCCTATGGCCCTAATCAAAGTATAGGGTGGAAATAGGGGGCACTAACTTTACCCCTCACCATAGTCTTGATTTGACTTAGGCTCACTGAAAAAAAACTAAGATTGTCAGAGCTAAAAATGATTTAAGTGTTAAATGGAGTTTGGCCCTTAAGGAACTGCACCACATGGTTGCCCAGCAACTGATAAGCAGTTCCTTCACCACTCATATATCACCATATGTGTCCATATATGTCCACTGACTGGCCAACTTGTATTTACAGATATACAATTCACCTTTTTGGCATTTATCTCACTCCGTTTGTAATGTGCTGTATAGCAACAACAAGTTAAATACAAAAAAATTACAAACCACCTTTTGATTATTTCACACTGAGTAGACGGACATAGAAACCAAAATAAAGTTAACAGCCAGGTCAGTGTTGTGGAATCAGCAACACTTGACTTTCACCTACCTTCTGACTTTTCTTCCTCAAACGCAGACTCTAGAGGTGGTCCAAACAGTGGCGCTAGAACCGCAGGATCTTCTGGGGCCTTTTTGCTGCAGTGCAATACAATATTTTGCATGATAAAATGATATGGACACAGTCAGGTTTGGGTTTTTTTAACCAGAGGAGAGGCAGTTATTTTATTTTTCAGGGTAAAATGACTAGTCTATGCTTGTGATCCCAGGTATTTACACAACAAAACACTGCTTGTATACCTAGTTTTAAATGCTGATAATTTTTTTTGTTATACATTTGCTTTTACCATGTCTGCAGAGAAAAAAAAATGTTTTTTTTCATGATGCTCATTGCTATGGCATGAGGCAGCAGGAGCCAAGCGAGACTGGCACACTCAATCATGCTGGAATATTGTCAGTGATTACCACTACGTTTCTTGCAAAATTCCTACGTATGAGGTATTCCAAATAATTACATTCAGAAGTTTGAAACTGGATTCTGCAATTCTTAATTTCTAGATAATAAATACATAAAAAGGGCTGAGATGGGCTCAAGATTATCTAGGCCAGTGGTTGTCAAATGTTTTAGCACCAGTACCCACTTTTTAGAATGACAATCTGTTCAGAACCCTCCGGAAGTGATGTCATGGCCAGAAGTGCCATCATTGTCACACCAGAGCCTGCTGCTTTCCTGAGAATGCAGCAATAAGTTGGGTTATTTCTCAGCCATTTTCTAATAGCAAAATGAAGCAGAAAGGGAAAAAGCCTATTTACAGCTTTGACACAAGCAAAACAACCACCCAGCCCTCCCCTTTTCCAGTGTCTCGTCTTCCCGTATTTTCAATGATGGCTGCTCTAGATGCTACGTGACCCACCTGAAATTGACTCATGAGCCATCTAGTGGGACCTGATCCTAAGTGTGAGAAACACTGGTCTAAAAAAATCAAAATCTGATATAATCTGATATAAAGGCCTTTCCCCGAATCCCTGGTGTGCAATGGCTCTCTAATTTCTCAGTAGTAAAGGAAAAGCACTCTTCACCTCTTCAGAGGCATTCTTATCTATTCTTTATAGTTTTCAGGGTTGAGTCACGACATTGAAAACTGATACCTGATGAGAAGCCATTTTGTTACAAACTTGTCTTGATTTTGATAAGAGCATGAATTTTATCAACTCAATTTTTATCAGCAAACCTGCCAAAAATTCTGCTCAGGAACAGCTCCCTGGGACTGCATACAATGGATGGGCAATAACTATAAATCTAGCAATGACTGCAATCTCCCTTGCTAGTAGGCTGTATGTATAATCTGACAATCAGCAGTTGTGACAGAACCAAAGGGCTGTAAATGTCGTTCTCCAAGAGCAGGAAATTGGCAGGGCAATCCAACCCCCACCCTCCGGCCAATGCAAGCCACTTGCATTGGCGAAGCACTGAGTTGACACAGCAGCGCTGGAGCGGACAGACGTTAAGCAATCTGGGCAGGGAGGAATGCAGGAGGGGAGTGGAACGGGGTGAGGAAAGGTGTTCCAGCAGGTGGGGCAGTCCAGAAAGGGGGGAGGAGCCCGGATCTGACGATTAGGCCACATCCAAACCCCCATCCCCAGGGCGCAGCCCTGATTTGGGCTGCTGTAGAATGCATCTGTTAAACAGCAAGAGCGGATCGAAGCAGCCCCATTGGGTTACCTTACCCTGGGGTAAGGTGACAAACATGCCCTATCTGCATTGGATACAGCATAGCCTGCCTGTTCCAGCACAGGTTAGGATTGCACGCTAAATAATATAGAATTGGCTCAGTCTAATCAGCTCCACATTGTACAAGATCTGCACACTCACAGGGCATGCACTTCCTGCTCCTGCTCTTGCATCTGGGGAATTTGGAGCATTTTTCTTAATTGTGTACAGGGTGCTGCAGGTCAGACTAAAAAGCACAAGTCACAGAAACCAGCAAATAAGTACTTATAAAAGGAATCACTTATTAGGAGAAAAGGACCAATGCTCTGGGCAGCCAACCTGGTAGTAAAAATCCCTTCTCAGCTCCACCAACCAAAGAAAACACCCCTGGAGATGTCATGCATTATGAAGGGAAGACATTATGTACACTCCAGGTTTTCACCACATAGGGCTATATTTATTTCCAAGACATGGAATAAAGTTGAAAAGTCTCAACTCTGGTTGACCTTTCCCCCTGCCAAAAAGTGCTCAGCCCGTGACAGCATATCCAGCAACCATATCCCAAGCTGAGAGGCTGACAGCTTCATAAGTCTCCATTTATACTTTTCTCCAGGGTGCAGGGAACTGCGCTTGTCTCTTGTTCAAAGAAACATCTGTTTGATGATCTCCTATATATTGTAATTTTACCCAGTATGGGAATAGTGTTCAAGATCACAGATATTAATACTTTGGAATACAGCCCTAGTTTTAACATTAAGGTGTGCCCAGCGTTGAGAAGAAAGACTCTGCAAGTCCTTATGATTATGTAGTAGGTGCATTTTTGAAAAAAATATATGTAGGTAACTGTTACAAAGGTGACAGACTTCCCAACACACAAGGGTAACACACCTTTTCTTTTTTTAATACAAAGATCCCATACTTTCCATGACTTGAGTGAATTATTGTATCCTTACCTTGTAAGCTCTGGAGTTGGTGTTGACCGCCTGGGTCTTGCTATCTCCTCACCTGGCACAAAATACACAATTTTCTCAAAGGGTAAACAAAATGTTCACTCACAAAATGATTCAAGAAGGGCAGTCACCTCAGCATGCCTCTTCCCCAGTTCAAGACACTTCCAGACTGTTTTGTTCCTTCAATACTAGGCTCTTTTAGCGTAAAGCATTGTGTATGCATAGAGTGATATTTGAATGATTAATATTACCAATACCAATCAAAGATGATGAGTTTGCACCTAATATATCCAGTTCAAATATATCCATATTTTGTATTAATTAACTAGTATCTCATAATACAGGTACAAACTTAACCATGATGTGCTGAAACACAATAATGGTAACTCAGATAAAATTTAACAACTATTTCACCAATACCCTTCACCACTCCAGGTATCTAAACATTTGCTATTTTAGGCACTATTGGACTAGTTTTTACATTTAGGACACAATCTTATCCTTCCCCCCACGACCACGATGCAGCCATGCCAAAAGCAAGTGCAGTGTGTGTGCTGGTGGATCAGGAGGCTTCAAAGGGAAAAGTGGAATAACTTCCTTTTTGTCCTTCCATAAGCCTCTCACTCCACAATGGGTTTCCTCAGACTTGAGCTAGCCCTGTAGTGGGGAGGTTTGAAAAAGAGGGGATAGGATCCAGCATGTACCATTGCAGGATCCACCCCTTATGCAGCTTCCCGCCCCCTGTTCCTTTCCCTCTCTGCCTAGTTTTCCCCCCTCCCCTCCAACCCCTTGCATCTGCATTATCTGGTCCAGTAGGTGTGGCAGGAACTGGCTTACTGCTGCTTATGGTAATGCTCCCAAAATGGCCGTCAACAGAGTGCTGTGCACTCTGTCAGCAACCATTTTACAACAGCAGAAGACTCTTCCACTGTCATAAATCCCACCTCGACAGCCCAATCCTGGATAAGATGGGCTGTTGCCCATTGGAAACACTCCATAAACTCCATAACTCCCTAGCGAAGCCTTAGTGCCTATACTCCAAATACTGTTTGATTCAAAATGTGACGAGAGGTCACATTTTGAGACTGTCAGAAGTGCTCTAAATTTATGCAGAACTATATACCAATATGTGAAACAGTGTCCTAAATATGTTTGAGGATTAACCATTTACAGAATTCAACCTCTTAAGGATTAGTTATTGCAAATATTTTAAGGTTTGAAAATAAGGAAGCCAATCTATAACATCTTTGACGATCCTAAGCAAATCCACCTTCCAGTGAAATACCCTAAAAGTTAGAAAATATGTACTTACTGGATAAATTTCTTTTAATTGTACCCTAAAATTAAAAACAAAAACTACAGTTTAGGACTTCAAGAGTATATTCAAGACAGGTGCATAAAACTGTGGTTCCATTGGAAAGACAGAAAATGAAATACATTAACTTGGCTTCACATTCTCCACTGTGCGTGTTTGTGCAACCTTTGTCTATTCATTCACACACACAAGATAAAATCAACTGGAGATCTAATAAGTGGTAATGCACATAATTTCCTGCCAAATAATTTCAGGTTCTTAACACTACAAAATATATCATACAAATCATTTTTAATTATGTGTCAAATCCCAACAATTAGGTTTTGGTTTTTTTACTGGTGTAAAATTGGAAAATTAGAAAATTAGACCCTCATGCTGGGCAAGATTGAAGGCAAAAGGAGAAGGGGGCGGCAGAGGATGAGATGGTATACAGTGTCACCGAAGAGAAGAACATGAAATTGGGCAAACTCCAGAAGCTAGTGGAGGACAGGGAGGCCTGGCGTGCTGTGGTCCATGGGGTCGCGAAGAGTCGGACACGACTTAGCGACTGAACAACAAAAATTGGATCATGCATTCATATATAAACTTGTACTCCTGAACACTGGTTATTCACTAAACTGAAAATGTTTTGAAGTAGACTAAATATTCCAGAAAATAAAAATATGTGAAATGAACAAAAACAAACTTCTGAAAGAAGTAGGAGAATAAAACAAAAAGGCACATTTTGAAGACGGTGTCAGAATGATTACTGATGTTCTCCATGATATCAGATGAACACATAGCAAATTTCCTGTGAGTTACTGTTCTTTACATTGTAGTCACCATTGTACAGTACTCTCGAATCATACTATATTTCTGCATGTATTACAGAAAGTGCAATCCTAACCTGGAGTTTATCCAGCACAGTTAGGCCAGCACAGTTTGGCCAGCACAAACTATGTTTGTATAAAGTATGTTTGTACCACTCTCGGAGTCAGAGAGGCCAGCACACAGAGGTGCGCCATCCTCCCTGAATCCAGGAGTGGTCAAAACGCACTTTACGGTGGCCCATGTGCCTGTCAAACTTTGCTGGCCTAACTATGCCGGCCTAACTCCAAGCTAGGATTGCGTACTAATATGGCTCATTATAGTTTGTCCATAGAATCATACCAACACATAGGGTGCACGTCTTTGTGCTGGCCTCTCTAACTCTGAGAGTGGTCCAAACATACTTTATGGTGGATTTATTAGGATTGCGCTCCGAGAGTTTTTCAAGGAAACTTTTTGCTCACACATAGCTCCTTTCAAATAATGTACCATGTCTCAGTATCTCCTTTAGGAGTTCTATACCAGAGAAAGGGAGTGAAATACCAGATGAAGGAAGAGAGATTGGCAAGAAGAATAAAATTACTGATTGCACAGTAGGCAGAAGATTGATTAAATACATGTTTGTGTCCATCCCTGTGGATACTTGAATCCACAGATTAAGTATAGGGTTCTCTCCTCCCCCCTCCCGCCAAGCAAGAAGTTTTTTGGTTACCCAGAATAAGAATAAAGGAAAGCAAGGCCCCCACCACCAATCTGTGGATAATTTAAACCCTGGATAAGGAATTCATGGATATGGGGGCCCACCTGCAGACTGATAATTGGTCCCAGCCAAGCCTATAATTGGAAACCTTGTCAACAATCCACTATATTGAAATTTTCCTACACAAATTCACAAATTTTTACATATGCATATATGTAAAGCACATGATCTGGAAGTGAGATTGCTCATATTCTCCAAAAATAACAACTCTCCACAGTCTCTTCTTTTGAAACCAAGAATGAACTACAAGGTCAGCATTGTTTACATGTTTTAGTAACATGTAAAGCGTCAGCATTATAACCAGAAATGGACACTAACAGCGCTATCCTAACCTGGAGTTAGGCCAGCACAGTTTGGCTGGCACAAAGGACACCAGTATGCGTATGTTTGGACCACTCTCCGAGTCAAAGGCCAGCACGCAGACGTGCACCAACCTCCCTGACTCCAAGAGTGATCCAAACGAGCTTTACGGTGGCCCTGGTGCCGGCCAAACCTTGCTGACCTAACTGTGCCAGCCTAACTCCAGGCTAGGATTGTACTCTAAATCACAACTAGTGGGTATGTTCCACAACTGTGGATAAAGCTAGTGCACACTGATTCCAAATCTGGAATTATAAACGTGGAAAACCTTGTCAGAACCTCAAAACCACCCTCTTACCCACAACAGAACGTGTTTTACAACTGGGCTTCCCCTAGGCCTTGCACATATTGGTTTGAAATAGTTCTCCACGATCATGAGAATTACCCAGATTACTTCATTTTTGATAAAACAACCCTAATAAGAGTCCTTGTGATAGGGAAAAACAGAGATTCAAGTGTGGCATGCAACTTGCAGGACACGTTGCCTTATAACTATTCTACACTCAGGCTTCATTTTGTATTTGTTTTTTTTAAACCTCCTATTGAAATACACTGCCTTGTGTCCCTTCGTGTTCACATAAAAACAGACACTGCTATAGAAAACCACACACACCTTTAAAAACTTTGACTTTTACACTCTTAAATGGAGTTTAAATTCAATTTTAAATTAAATTTGCTGCATTTGTAGTTCACAAAACCAATTAACCCTGGATTACTCTCACCCCCAGTCATTTCCGTGACTGATTTTAACATGAATAGTCATGCAATGTCTTACCGGGCTGCGCCTCTGTGATCGGCAAAAAGGAAGAGAGAACAAATACCTGGTCAGACTGATAGATCAATTTAAAAAAACAAAACAATATGACTTTGGGTGATATGGGAGCTTCCCCAGCTTCATAGACATCAGCATCTTCCAAAGACTTTTTCCGAGTTTCCCCCATCTCCAGTGCTGTGAAAGATTTTGAATCTCCTTTGTGTTCTTTTAAAAATAGTAAGGAAAAAATTTACATACCACTTTTCAACAAAAAGTTCACAAAGTGGTTTACAGGATTAAACTTTAAAACAAAAATGATTCCTTGTCCCCAAAGGACTCGTACAGCTTTATGTTAGCCATGCGGTGACTTGAGATCAGGGTATCAATACAGAAGCCAAGTTCAGACTAAGTGCAGCAAGTTCATTACTGAAATCATGTGCTTCTGCATGTCTAATGTCCCTTGACATTTCCAAGGTTTCTCCCCTATGTATACTTATGCCTACAAATGGATCTCCATTCTTGTTTCTAAGTTAATAACAAAAAATTATTAACACCCTTCCTTACTTAAGGTGAGTGTTCCAAAACACAAGGATGAACCCAATACAGTCAGGGTTTGAGGTACGGCTGGTCCTCGTGGCCACCATCAGAATAAAGAATTATTAAAAAATTCTGCTATAAATGCAGCCATAGTTGGCAGTTGTCCCAATTCCAACAGCAAAATAATACAAAGTGTCCTTTTGAAAAAATTCTATTCTACTTAGAGGAATAGGAATTTTTAGAATTTTCAGAAATATAAGGATAGAATTATATCAATTTAACAGAATTAAGTTCTATTTAACTGGGAAGCTAGAGCTGTCAGCTGTCTTCACTTAGGATCCTGCAGTTGGATATTTTCAACTAGGTTGAGCTCTGTTCCATATTTGAGTGGACAGGATATCCGGCAGGGGACGGATATATCAGGTCCACAAAGGGGTAGTTTGGTGGCAGCAGCAGAGGCCAAATCCTAATCCCCTTCCTGGGCCTGATCCACCATCCCTGGTCAATGAGGACGTGTACCAGCTGGTGCAAGTCCAAGTAGAGCACCCCCCATGGCACAGAGGCTTATTCCCGGGTAAGAGAACAAATATTCTAGAGCAGTGGTTCTGGAACTGCAGGTTGGGACCCACCAATGGGTCACGAGCCAATTTCAGGTGGGTCACAATGCACCTAGAGCAGCCATATTGAAAATATGGGAAGATGCTGGAAAGGGGGTAGGGCTGTGTGCAGTGGTGTCATCTACTCTCGCGGAGACGGAACGCTGGGTGGGACTTACATTTGATTGGCTGCCTGCCCGTTTGCTTCCGCCACCTTCCTGCTCACCCAGGCACCAGGCGCGCCGCCCGCCCCCCCCCCTGCGTCCATCACAGAGCTGGGCGAGCAGCAGTGGGGCACAGCGACCGAGGGCAGCCCGCGTGGCGGGGGGAAGGCGGCAGAACTGCACGGACCGGGCTGCCAATCAAACGTAAATCCCGCCCAGCATTCCGTCTCTGCGAGAGTAGATGACACCACTGGCTGTGTGGTTAATTTGCTTGTGGGTACAATCCTAACCTGGAGTTAGGCCAGCACCGTTAGGCTGGCAAAGTTTGGCTAGCATAAGGGACACCGTAAAGTATGTGTGGACAGATGTGCACCATCCTCCCGGTCTCCAAGAGTGGTCCAAACATGCTTTACGATGTCCCTTGTGCCAGTCAAGCTTTACTGGCCTAAATGTGTCGGCCTAACTCCAGGTTAGGATTGAGCCCTATGTCAAAGTTGGAAATAGGCTTTTTTCCCCTTTCTGATTCACTTTGCTATTGAAAAATGGCTGAGAAATAATCCAACTTCTTGCTGTATTCTCAGGAAAGCAACAGGCTCTGGCATCACAGGGATGGCACTTCCAGCCATGACCTTACTTCTGGTGAGTCCCAGATAGACTGTCTTTCTAAAACGTGAATCCCAGTGCTAAAAAGTTTGACAACCACTGTTCTGGAGGATATCTCCAAGACTGCGCCCCAGGATGCAGCAGTAACTGGTTTTGGTGGTATCAGTGGGGGGAAATGGATAGGATTGAACTCTCAGTTACCTCCAAAACCTTCAGCTTTTTTCACTCACAGCCTGTGAGCTGGTGCTTCTCTCTGAGGCACATGGTGTGAGCTCTCAAGCAGAGGAAAGTGAAGTTGATGCCCCTTTCCAGTTGGCTTGAGTTTTATCATTTGATATAATGATGTCACCAGTTTACCTGGGCTATCTGTTCTCTCCCTCCTGAAGGAGAACTGGTGGGAACATGAGCCAATCAGCATGCTCATTCCTATTCCGGTTCGGAATTCTGACACAGTGGAGGAGAAGCTCCCCCCCTTTCCATGGCTTATGGCATATTACAAAACAAAAGGACAATGATTGCAGCTGCTGCTCCTAGCAGCTGAATGCATGGAAGCTGCTGTTGAGCCAAACTTCCTCAAAACATGAGAAAATAGAAAATATGCGGGGGCACGATTCATCTCATTTGAAGGGAGCATGGATGGAAGTTTCCCAGCTCCATAAGCAAGTTGCTTCTCCATAAGCAAGAAACGGTGTTTTCTGACACACTCTTATGTATGTGTACTCAGAAGCAAGCGCAGAAAATAAACAGCACATGAATCCTACTGGCAACAGCAGGATGTTTACTGCCTGCAGAAGAACAAACCCTCAGGAGGAAGCTCCAACCCCTTTTGGCTGGCAAGTTCTGCCAGGATATACTCAGACCCAGGAAGACTGCCAAAGAATAATGGGCAGCACAAGAGGAAAGGGACGAGTGTGGCTTTTGCTATGAAGAAAGCCCTGGACTGTAGTGAACACGTGGTCATAAATTCCACATGAGTTGAAATTCATGGATGTGACTCATGGAATAGATCCACAATTGTTCTGAGCCTTAGAAAAGTCATTACCAATTTGGATGAGAGCTGAAGGACAACAGTGTTCAAAAAGCACAAGGAACAATCTGAAATCACACTGAGCTACAAAAAATTTCAAGTACACGATTAAATACAATTGAAGCTGCAGAGCTGGTGTATCGTTTGCTGTAGCTTGGCGCTGCTCTTCTGCTCGTCTCTCACAGTTTCATTAACTTCAGTGGAACTATGCCAATGTATGCTCACCAAGAATATGTCAATATGTATTTTCCCTTCTTTTTTTCCTGCTAAACAACTGTGTGTCATTTCTATTTAACAGTGACGTTTCAGGTTATGCATCAAGGGAAAGAGGTATATAATAACCGGTAAATGCCACTAAAATTGGCCAGTTCAGGCACCCCAACAAATCATGGTTTGTTTGGTCATTAACATGATCCAAAGCTTGTTGAGCCTGGGCACTCCCTTGTCCCCAATCAATCTTGTTTCTAAGTTAATAACAAAAAATTATTAACACCCTTCCTTACTTAAGGTGAGTGTCAATCAATCAATCAATCAATTAAGGTGAAATCAATCAATCAATCAATCAATCAATCATATTTATATACCGCTTTTCAACACAAGGTTCACAAAGCGGTTTACAGGCAAGAAATAATTATAAAGTTAAATGGTTCCTTGTCCCAAAGGGTTCACAATCTAAAAAATGCAGAATACCACCAGCAACAGCCACTAGAAAAGATACTGCGCAAAATGATAGAGAAGATGAGGAAAAATAAAAAAATTATTTCTTACCGGACTTTTCCTCTGTAGAATGCATTCACAAATAAAAGAAAAGAAAAAATAAGGTATTTTCTAGCAAGCAGAAAAAAAAACTTAAACAAACATAAAAGATCAGTTACTGTAAAATAACAAATTAAGATTCTTATAGTCCAATCCTGAACAGTCTTATTAAGAAATACATATCATTAATTTAAATGAACTTGCATCCAGGCAAATATGCTTAGGATCACAACATCAGCAAGCTAAAAGATTATGAACAGCTTCCAGATTAATAACAAGAATAAAGAAACACATGTAGAAGTGTTGAAAAGGAATGTGGATACGCCCATCCTATGCATCTTTACTCCAAGGTAAATTCCACAAAGATCAATGGGACTTATTCCCAACTATGTATAACTTCGCAGCCTCTGGGCTAGCCCAATTAAATATTATTAGTACACCAAACAAATATTAACTACATTGAAACAGAAAACTATCGCCCCAAACATGTTATTAAAATATATGTATAGCCTCAAACTGCTATGCTACCATATTAATAGAGAAGCATCCAAAAAACTAGTGGGACAGTCTGATAATCTCATAAACTGTGGCCTTCCAAAAATAGAGAACATGTTTTCATGTTCTTTACCACAGATACTGACAAGAAAGTTGTGTGTGATTAAAAGCAAGTGACATCTGATTATTTACATCTGATCCATGAGAATCTCTTTCATTTTAAAATTAAACCTTTACTGTTAATTCTTGCATAAGCATTTTGCTTCTCTCTAATTTGAGCTACAACTGTTCTGTTAGATAAACAGATATGGACACAGTAGATTTGAGACAAGAAAATCCCTGGAAAATGACAGTCATTGGTTACTTTCACCAGATTTACACCAGCTAATAAGGATAATAAACTATTTTCAGAGAAGAAAGGACAAGTGAGGAGGTCCAGAAAGCAATCAAATCACATACATAAACTGGGGGTTACCAATGGCCTATGACCCACATCCAGTCCAACAGCACATTTTGACCAGTCTGCTCTGGCCTGTGGCATTATAACAACATGTAAAAAAAAAAAACCAACCCTTCCTCTTCTGAAGACCCACCACCAAGCACCATCCTCCACTCTCTCAATGAAGACACTGCTGGGCTTGGTCACTCTAGCTAAGGGATCTGTTAGTTGAGAGAGACACAGAAAGCACTTGAGAGCACCTAACTGCAACAGACGTGGTGGCGCAGCGAGTTAATCCGCTGTCGCTGGGCTTTCAACCGCAAGGTTGGGAGTTCGAGACTGCGTGACGGAGTGAGCTCCCGTTGCTTGTCCCAGCTCCTGCCAACCTAGCAGTTCGAAAGCACCTAAAATGCAAGTAGATAAATAGGGACCACTTTGGTGGGAAGGTAACGGCGTTCCGTGCGCTACGGCGTAGAATCATGCTGGCCACCCTGATCAGACAAAAACGCCGGCTCACAGGCTTTGAAACGGAGATGAGCACCGCCCCCTACAGTCGGTCACGACTAGACCATTCGGTCGTGGGGAAACCTTTACCTTTACCTTTTAACTGCAACAGAATATTTTAGGAGAATATTTTTTTTCCTATTGTAAAAATTCTTATGTACAAAATGTATGTATATATTATCATATTGATCAGCTCTGGCCCACCATGACAGAAAGAATTGCAGCACAATCCTATGCAAGGCTACTCTGAATTAAGTCCCATTGTGTCCAGTGAGGCTTACTCCCAGGGAAATCCACATAGGATTGAAGCTTGAGGGATGTAGCCCTGACAGCTAAAAGATTGGGGGGTCCCTGCGTATTTTTCTCCTTTGCCTAAGCAGGCTAAGCAGGCTAAGCAGGCTGCAAGTCAACCACACAATCAATAGGCTGTACATTAAAGCACCACATTTCCTCTGATAATCTAATAGAGAGCTATTACAGCTCAACAGAAGCCTCTGAATACTTCCTACACAGGAAGAGCCTCTCATTGAATCCCATTTTCAATTCAAAAAAGTTATTTGCTGGCCATCTGCTTACGGAATAGGATGAGCAAGTTTCACAAGATCATTCATCTCATGCAATTCACATGCCAACAGATGACTTATCTAAAATGTTCATTTCTGGTACCAACTTTCCTAACATCGATTTCTATCTGTTCTCCCAATTCTTTTCATTTTCAGATATTGCAATACCCAACAAATCTTACTTGTTCCCAAGTGCTTAAGCAACAAAATACCACAATGACAGGCCCTCATTGTATTTCTCTATGTTTGAGCAGATGGCCATTGTCTGAAGGTGGCTATAGGGCAAAGCAAAGCACTGCTAAGTCTATTAGCTTAATTGGCACTGAGGGAGAAGTGACTACCTATCCAATAGGTAAAAATAGGCCATTAAAAAAAATGTTCTATCTCTGAAGGGTGATTTTGACATGAGAATTCTCAGTTTACTAATCTGTTACACCAGTTAGGTGGTAATTTCCCTGATATTGGCAGTAATTCTGTTTGACTAAGGTTATTCTTCTTTCTAAAACCACCTTGGAGGCATGTGTACATGTCACAAATGAAACAAAATCTACAGTGGTACTGTACAAAACTCAAACATATTTAATTTTTTACAAAACATTTAAAGAAGATTTTTTTGCTTTGTAATAGGCTTCAATTCTCAATGCACAATTCTCAAACGGTCTCTGGGCGCAATCCTACGCAGCGCCGGAATGGCAAGGCTGGGCGGCCAGCACCATATCTGATGCTGGGTGTGGGGAGGCTGGAGCCTCCTGCAGCAAGGGAGTGTGTGCGCTCCCGCTAAAGAGCGGGCGCAGATTCGAGGAGACTGCGTGGCCCGAATCAGCCTTAGGATGTGGCTGTATGGCCACCTCCCAAGCCCGCCCACGTCCCGCCCACCCTCTCCCTCCCTCGCCCAATCTCTGTGCCGCTTCGGCACGGAGCTTCCCCTGTGCCAGCCACCTTCGGCCGATGAAGGAGAGGCTTGCCGTCGGCGCTGTTGGGCCGACGCTACTGATAGCATCAGCCTGACAGCGGGAGCACCGACGCAGGGGTGGCGATCGGTGCCTCCGTGTCAGCGCTCTGCCTCTTGTGTTGACACGATGACGTCGCATTGACGCGAGAGGGCAGGTAGAATTGCACTGCCTGTCAACCATCTCTCAGTATAACATGCTTTATCACAACACTGCATACAAAATACATTTCTGTTTAACATTTATTTAATACTTCCTTGGAACTTTACAGAATATACAAGCAATATAGTCTTTGCCCCAAAAGCTCATAACAATGTACTGTACATTAGATACAATTTTCAAAAAGGAGTCCTTGCATTCATTATGTCCACCAATCAATTTTTAAAGCTGCATGACCTAGAGTATACATTCCTTCAACAGTACTTGAACTCCCTACGTCACAGTGACAATATTTAGAAATTGCACATTTCATTGAAGAGCCATCGCTCCTCGTATGACTCTGCTCACCAACTTCATTTAACATCAGAAGCCCTGCTCCGTGGTGGTGGAGACAAGTCACAATTGAGAGAGCCCTAGGTTGTGGAAGTCCCTGAACCAGGAGGAACCCTAACCCCTTGATTTTTGACATCTGGTGGAAATGCTTTGTTTTGCAAGGCATTTAACTTAGACTGATGGTATTCTCCCCCTCCCATGAGTGCATAATCCAGCATTGTTTCTCAATTAGTCATTTTTCTGACACTGTAAATACTACTTTTTACAATCAACACTGCTGTAGGGGCCCTGATTGCTGGAGGAAAAGAGGAAAGAAACACAGAGCAGCACAGGAGCAAGTGTTGGTGGTGGGAAGGAGGCGTTTCTCAGAGGGGGGGCAGGACAGAGGGAGGGACTAGCGGAGGCCTCCTCCACTGAATCCTATCTTGTGTCAGGCTCAGAAGCCCAACACGGGATATCTTGAGTCTGTGCCTGCAATTTAGCAGGCACAGCCTCTGGAAGTCCCATGGAGCAGGTTGGGGCTTTACTTGGCATAAGGGGATGATTGTCCCCTTCCCCAAGGAGACCTCCAGCCTGCTTATATCCAGTACAGGGATACAGCAGTGGGCATTCGGTGCTGCTGCTCCTGTGCTGGATAGGATTGTGCTCTAAGAGGCAATTATGGGACTAGACTCAGAAGTTGTTCTTTGCCTTCCTGGAAGAAAGCACTTCTGAGCCCCCGAAGTATCATTAAAATGCCTTTAGAAAGCATTCAAAACACCTTCCAGATGTGACTGGAACTCAGCTCCAATGAGGCTCAGAGGGCCCAGGTCAGCCCACCCCGTGGGTTCAGAACCTGTGGTTAATCAAAACTGTGAGTAATGAATTCACAGATAAGCAGGCTTGACCTGTATTGTGTTTAGGCCAGTGGTTCTCAAATTTTTTTAGCACTGGGACCCACTTTTTAAAATGACCACCTGTCTAGGACCCACCCAGACCTGGCCGGAAGTGATGCCATGACCGGAAATAGCACAATTGTGACGCCAGAGCCTGCTGCTTTCCTGAGAATGTAGCAATGCATTGAGTTATTTTTCAGCCATTTTCCAATCTCCAAGTGAATCAGAAAGAAAAAAAGTCGATTTACAATCTTGACACCAGGAAAGCCACCCTCCTTTCCAGCATCTCATATTTTCAATTTGGCTGCTCTAGGGGCTTTGCGACCCACCTGAAATTGGCTTGCGACCCACTAGTGGATCCTGACCCACAGTTTGGGAACCACTGGTTTAGACAGACGGTTCTAAAAGCTACTTCTCCTACATTCACATCCACAAACCAAGTATTTGCATTATATGGTGCAAGTCATTATACCAGAAATATATTTTGGAATTTGTCTTAATACTTAAGCTGAACTCACAGTTACGTACTTTTGTAACGTATTTACGTACTTTTTGTAACGTAAATCAGGCAAAACTGCCAAACTGTTTTTTTTTCTTTTCTGAAGTGCATTGCAGTAGTGAGAATGATCACGTGAATACAGTAGTGAAGAAGAAAGCAACTTTAAGAAAACAACTTATCTGAAGAAATCCAGCCAGACATTGATTCCCGGTGTTGAAAAATGTAGTAGTTGGCTTGTTGGACAATCCATTCCATGAGTTAATCTTAAGCTTTGCTTACTTTTTATCACTCTATTTAAGTTTGAGCCAGTGACCTAATGAAGTCCACCAAACCACTGCAAATGATCTTTGTGTGTACAGTGCACACATGTGCATGCATTTAGAGGCACATGGATTTTATAATCTGTGTGTTGCCGCAATCAGACCATTCGTCGAGTCAAAATTCTAACAAAGGTGAATTTTACATAAAATGTCTTTGGATCCAGTATAGGATGATGCCATGGAGAACCAATTACAATCACCGTTTACCTTTTGTTACCATCAGAATATTGAAAACAAACGAACATACAATGCTTTCATAAACTGGATTAAAGCGAATGAATCTTTGCCAACTACTGTAAATGTTCCATTAGCAAACCAGATGTTACTTCTATTGGTCAAATAGTCTCTAGCATTAAAGTCTCTAGCATTAAATCCAACTGTACCTCCGAGAATCTTAGTTAATTAGAATCATTTAAAGACAGAAAAAAAAATCAACATTACCCTCTCAAAAATATACAATTTCCTACATTACAGAGTTTTGCATTTGTATGGCATATAACCCAAGGTATTTTATGGTAAAATTATACAATTATTCTGTTCAGCCTCCTTCCGCATTTTATGTAAAGCATTATAGCCTACATCCAGGCTTCCCGAAGACACACAACATCAGTAGATCAGGAAGCTGCACTCTCTGCAGTATAACAAAGTCATCATTCTGATTTACTGTTCCCACATCTTTCACAGTCCAGGAAACGAGCATCACAAATCAACTCTTGAACCTGGCTTCCACATAAAACAATACAATACACTGTTATCCTGCCCCCAAGCCCAGCTGCAACAGCCTGGTGACTGGAACACTCACTTACTAGCGCAAACACTAGCCATTTATGCAGAGAGAAGCAAGGGATTTGATGGAGGAGCAAATTTTTGAGAAAGCATAACTGCCATTGCAGCAGTAGTGCTAAACAATATCCATAATGCAGTTTCAGTTTTTCCTCACTTTGGCTCTATAGAATAGAAAACAAAAAAAATCCAAGCCAGCATTGGCATTCATTTCTTGGAATCAAGTTGTTTCCGTATGCAATTGCTAAAAAGTCAAACAAAACTGGAAATATTTATTCACTTGCAAATTAAAACAGCCAATGATCATTTATTATCTTCAATAGGAAATTCAAAAGCTCTTAGGCAATTATGTTCTCATAGCACATTATTACTTAGAACCAGACATTAATTATAAAGATGATAGCATTATTAGGAGTGAACAGGGACATGGAACATGGCAGTAGTATCTTTTTTTCTGTTTTCAGGAAACCAACACAGACCAATTTAGAAAATACATCCACCAGCTCCTCCGCATCACATAGAAAGGAATGCATATGGACAAGCCAGCCCCTCCACCTAATGTGCTGTCCTGCCACTGCATAATTGTGTGAGGAGGTAACTTGTCTAGATTTCTCCCCCTTCTCTCTTTGCGTAATGTCAATGGCCGTGTTATAAAACAAGCTCCCGTTGAAACAACATAGCAGCATCCTCAGTGATATTAAATCATCTTGTGCAATCTTGACAGAGTTGTGAGATTGCCCCTTAGGGTTTTAAATATGACTTTAAAGTAGTATGTACTTAAATGGTATTTCAGGACATAAACTGCACTAATACAATTATGCAAAGCAGAACAGTATCCCAGGAGGCCAAGTAAGATGTGCATACTTATATACCTCATTATATAGTGGGCAGGGCTAGTTGGATGTATCATGAGATCTGGCATATTCTGACGTGAAACCCCCCAGCCCCCCAATGGCTAGTGAATACAGGTTGAGCCTAATTATCCACAGTTCCCTTGTGCTGAGCGACCAGACAGCATTCCGAAAACTTTACAAATCTTCATTCTTTGACTTGAGTCAAAAATAGTCACTGATATGTCTTGACATAGAGAGCTACTCAGAACTAAAGTAAAATAAAACTGCTCAGTAACTAGCAGATGAAAGTAACACTAAGCAAGATATGCTTTTTGGAATTCTAATTAAGTGGAAAATTAAACAATGTTTTGCTTACCACTGGAGATGGTGAAAGTGCAATATTGCCTATAGAAGCTTTCAGTTCATCAACCGTTGCTGCGCTCTTAAGAATGTCTTTCGATTGCAGGGGTTTAATCTTAATGTTAAATTTCTTGTGTGCCTCTTCTTCTTCTTCAGATTCACTTGAGGAATAAAAGTGCTTTCCTTTGGTAGGTAGATCACAGTTAAAGAGAAAGACAATCAAAGCATGGAATGTAACCCTTTGAACTAAAAGTGATAACACTAAATGATTGTAAAAAAAAATTAGGAAAAATCTATCAGTGACCAGTTCCAAGGGACTACTATCCATAGGGATAAATCTGTTATAGCCTAATTCTAACTAAATCCTCCCCCGCTGATGCAGCTACAGCTGGAAGCTTCCTCATGGTAACTTTTGTTCCCTTAGCCCAGGGCTTGACTCTGCTGTCCCAATGCGTTTCCTCAAATCTGTGCCAATCATTTTGCTGAGACAAATCTGAAAAGTGTAAGGGAGCGGAAAGGGGACAGGGAACAGGGTAGGGGCAACAGAGGGCTAGGTAGGATTGGACTGTTAGTTTATTGCAACAAACAGTAGCTCAATCCTGTCTAAACCCTCCTGCTGATGTAGCCACACCACCAGAGCATGTGCTGCATCCTGGGGGAGGGGGATAGACTTGCCAGGTGCCCCTTATTATAAGGGACTTCCCATATTTAAGATTTAAAAATTGTGTCCCAGATCAAAGTTGAATGGGACTTTAAAAATCCCATTCTGAAATTCTGCTGCTGTTGCTGCTTCCTCGCCACGGCTAACTGCGTAATTTGTATCTTATTTCTGGTAACCATGGAATGGTTTGATAGAAAGCAGTATCCCAATACCTGTGTGTCCCTTACTGTCATTTTGAAAACCTGGCAAGTCTAGAGGGGGAGTCCCAGAGGTCTCCTATGGGTAAGGAAACATTTGTTTCCTTGCCTGGGGTGGGGGAAATCTTTCACTCTGAATGGGTATACTAAGACCTGGCAGCTCTGCTGCGCTAAATGGCATGCCACCTTTTGCAACTCTGCCAAGCACAGTGCATCACCAGAACGTGAATTCTGGCATTATAGTTAGGCCAAATGATTGGCTGCAAGATGTTAATTGTAGCATAAGCTACAATTACACCAAGTCTGGTGTAAGACCAAGTCATACACCAAGTCTGGCACTGGTTTCTAGCAAAATATGTCATGATCGCATTTGATTTTTATAGTGATATGTGCACCAATTTGAGCTCAATATATTTTCCTAATGCTCATTCCTTTCTGTTATTTCAATGTCAAAATCTAAGCAACAATTAATGCATTCTGTTTCAGATGTAGGAATATATCTACATGGATTACGTCATGAACCACAGACATTTTAGAGTTTGTGAATTCTGATGCAAAACTAACAATGAAGGATATAGCCTGGTTCTTCTGGTCTGATGCTGTAGCCTTCTTCATCAAGCTCTGGTGAATTCTGGTTTAGCAGATATAGAAAACATTTAGATTATAGAACTTGCAAAACATGAAATATCCATCACTTTCCCCTTCCCACCAATATATCTTCAAAAGGGAAGAACATTTTCCACAATTGTAAGGGCTAAACGTGAATGAAGATGACAGACAGCCCAATCCTAATCCGTGCTGGAAGAGGGAAGCCAGCCAGTCTGCCCCATATCATGGGGGGTTTGGGCTGGCTGCAGTGCAACTTGGAGTAAGGGGAATTTACCCCCCGTGTTGTGTAGTAGCCTACCCAATAGGGCTACTCAGAGAAGCAGCAGAGAACTCATTAGTGCAGATCAGAGGGACCCCATGTAAGGCCAGGGATGGGGATTAGGATCCAGCCTGCCTATGGGCCTGCCCTCCCCCCATCTCGATCCTCCACCCTCCTTCTGCCTTCCCCAACCCACCATGCCGGCCTCCCTCGGCAAGTACAAGCCAACATGGCGCTGGTCTGGAACCGGTGTGGGAAGGCTCCATATAAGAGGGGGAGGCTCCATATAATCTCAGGCTAGCCGGTGATGAGGGCAGTCTGGAGGAGGAGGCTGGCTAGCAGGTTGAATGCTGGCCAGCCAGTGAACCCAAACAAGGCTGCTGGCAGGGAGGAGGACCAGTAGGTGAAGGAGCCCCCTCCTTCTGCCTATCTCTGAGGCTGCTTGGACCCCTCAACAGGTTGGGAGGCTGGAGGGAGCCAGGCCACGACCTTTTCCAGCTCAAACCACTGACTCTTGCAATGCCCCAATGTCAGCTGCCCTGGGGGTGCCTGTCCCTTTCCCTGCAGTGCCAACAAAGGGCAATATTTCAGTTGCTGCTAGACCTTTCAATATAATTGCACTTGTATGGGGAAGTAAACAGAAGACAGTGAGCTGATCATCATAGAAAGTTGGTCCCTATGTAGTAGATGGGCAGTCCAATCCTATGTCCCAGTGCTGCTCAAAGGTACAGCAGTGCTGAAATGGCCATCACTGTATCCTGTGTGGCAGGGGCAGCCTCCGGAGAACAAATGTTCTCTTACCCGGTGTTGAGTGCCATAGTCAGCAATGGGTCTCCCTCCACAGATCTGCGCCTGCTATATAGTTGGTGCAGAACCAAGGAGGCCTGTGTTGGCTTTTCAGGCACAGGAGTAGGCATAGGATTTGGCAGCTGCTGTCGTCCAAGGTGCAGGGGGGTCTACTTGAACCTACACCAGCAAAGTTGCTGACTTAGATCCATGTGGACCTGAGCCGTGGACCGGGGCTGGAGTTAGGGTTAGGCAGCTACTGCTGCCACCAAACCTGCCCCCTTTCCAGACCCAATCTGCTCTCCTCCATGCACCTGTTGCTACCCTGTTCCATCCTCTCCCTGCCTGTTCCTCCTTCTCTGTCCCATTCTGCCTCCCCCACCAACTTACCTGAATCGGGGTGCGCAGTCTAATCCTATTGCCAAATGCGAGGCTGCTGCAGCCTTTTTGCTGGTGCTGCAGTAGCGCAGCCTCACTGACTGCCAGAAGCTTTATTGTGACTGAAGTAAGGCAGTCTACATTGGAGGAATGCTCATTCCTCCCTATATAGCATTAGGGCCCTATAGGGTTGGGCCATAAGAGGTTTTTTTTAAGTCAGCAAGAAGCACCATGAACACCACAGAGAAGTGCAAAGTTACAGTATCCCAGTTCCCTGAGTACACAAGAGGGTAAGAATGTAAAGCAGGTTACACTTTACTTACATATCTTTCCCAGTCAATTTCTGAATAAAACCCATTTGGAGCACCATTTGTTCTCTTCTGCAATACATATTTAAAATGGATTGGTTATTTTTAAGTAAAAAAGAAAGAATATCAACATGCACTGATTTCTCAGGCTACATTACACAGTCACAAATTCTCAATGTGAAATATACTGCCTGGCTACTGAATTAATTGGACTGGGGTTTCATTATTATTAAGACAATAATGGCCCATCAGTTCTCTTTAAGAAAGCAACTGCCAGAATTTGAAGTTTTGGAAGAACTAAGCAGAGGTTACACGGGGAAACTACTATGATATATGAAATGCGGAACGTGTTACAAGTTAAATCTGGCCTAAACTGATGGATTAAAAATAAAATGTATAATTTAAATGTAGATTTTTTTAATTGAAATGAGAGCCTCATGCTATGGTTCATTTCCAAAGCCTTCAAAGTAAAACCTGAGGGTGACTTACAGTCGAATTGTATTGGTAACTTACAGTGGTGGATCCTGTGATCTGCCACTAGCAGTCAGTCTGAGACTTACAAAGCTGTGCTGCCATGGAGCATGCTGGGATCCACTGAAGGCCAGGCAAACTAAGGCCGCAATCCTAACCTGGAGTTAGGCTGCAGTAGTGCTATCCAGCCGGTATGCTGGGCGGGACTTACGTTTGATCGGCAGTCCGCTCGTTGCGTCACGCCGCGTTCCGCCGCTTTCCCACACACCCTGGCAGGAAAGTCCCGCCCAGCATACCGGCTGGATAGCACCACTGTTAGGCTGGCAAAGTTAGGCCAGCAAATTGTGGCTGGTTCAAGAGCCACTGTAAAGAGTATATGGACCACTCTTGGAGTTAGGGAAGTTGGAGCATGTCTGTGTGCTGGCCTCTCTGACTCCAAGAGTGGTCCAAACATACTTAACAGTGTCCCTTGTACCAGCCTAACTGTGCTGGCCTAACTCCAGGTTAGGATTGCGCTGTAAGAGGAGGTAAATAACAATTTTTCCTTATCTCTCCTGGGTCATCTCCCCCTCCCAGTGGCACCGCATATAATGGGGGCTGCCAGGGGATAGGATTGAGTCTTTAGTAAGGTCCTTCTGAACCATTCACAAAACCTGGAAATATGCAGAACAAACAGACTGAAGAAGACAATATAGGATAGAAAACTGGCCATAGACAGGTATAAATCAGACCATTCATTTCAACAAGTCTTCAAATAAAGAATGCCTTATAAAAATACACTCATATTAGATCACTTTTATTGGATTTTTTTGTGCATAATCTCCAAGTGTATATTATGAACGTAATAGCTGTCTGAATAGTTTTCAAACCAAGCCTGACACCCAAAGAAAGACGGTCCACGTTCACTGTTTGGATCATTATAAATTACAAATGTTCCAAATCAAATCCTACTGAGGGCTCAATTCTATCCAACTTTCCAGCACCAATGCAATACAACTCTGAGGTAAAGGAACAAATGTTCCCTTTCCTTGAGGAGACCTCCCTGACTGCCTCCCCACTACAGGATGCAGTGCACACCCAGCTGGCACGACTGCATCAGTGCTGGAAAGTGGAGTAGGATTGGGCCCTTCCAATCTTCCACCAACACAAAAAGCTTCTTCCAACAGGTAACTCAACATTTCTATGTGCATGCACTCCATAAACAGATCAGTACCACAGGAAAAACTGTGTGAATTTCAGGATCCTATTTGGAACATCAAGAGTGGAAAATACACTGAAAAAAATGAGCTATGTATTAATCAATTCCAAGTATGCACTTAAGTACATGTAAGCAAACTGGGTCAGGCTTACACACTGTTACAACCAACCCCCTGGAAGCTTTAAACTAATATTCATATCCTTACCGAAACTGTTTTTCCGCCTTCCTGTGCACTCTCTGGTTTGCTATTGGAGGGTGGTTCATGAGGATGAGGGCTGGGTGGCTGGAATGGATTTTGGTTTTTATAGAAAAAGGGTTAAAGTATTGGGTGGTTTGATTTTAAAAAAACACATGAAATGAAACTACATGGAGCAAGCAAGCTCAGTAAGCGCTTTTCAAAGGGTTTTGTTTTTTTTTGCCAAATTTAAATGTAGCAGTCAGCAGACTTTATTTCAGAGTATATCACAGGGCTCTGTTCAGCAGAACTGAGGTCTATTACAGCTGAGTGGAATGGATAAATATTACTTTAAAAAAAACTCTCCTTTATTTCAGAATATAGTTATACCTTTAAGTCAGACCCACGGTTTAGACCCGTGGTTTTCAGTGCAAAATTGGAAGTGGGTCACAATCACTTCACGGAGCTGTTCTGAGACACTGGGAAGCCAGCAGAGGGGGCTATGGAGGTCTAACATCTTCCAGTGGACCACCATGACCCCCCGTAAATGGGAACCCCTCATTTTTCT
Organism: Lerista edwardsae; assembly: GCA_029204185.1. Taxonomy (NCBI): domain Eukaryota; kingdom Metazoa; phylum Chordata; class Lepidosauria; order Squamata; family Scincidae; genus Lerista; species Lerista edwardsae. Next base: position 10,753,162 of record JAJKFI010000028.1, on the reverse strand, counting down.
TGGAGGTGGCACGATACCAGAAGTGCTGTCACCGCCAAGTTGCTACCCCTTCACTTCCCATTATTTTGTGGCTCCCCAACCTAGGTGTAAAGGACCCCTTGGGGGAGAAAGGCAGGGTAGAAATACGATAGCTAAATAAAACAACAGTTTGAGAGAAGTGCACATCTTAAATCTATGAACACCAAAAGAAAGGAGAAATTGCTACTATATTGCAGTGAACCAAGGTGGGAAGACAACGGAAGCAAGATCACAGACCTATATCAAATACAGTCAACATCAGGCATATGAAACTCCAGAGAAACTGCAGGCTGGATTACTAAACTCGCCTTTAACATGGCATAGCTGTCCAAGTGGCAATGACTTGATTATTTTGGGCTGTCCTGGGGCAACCAGCTCTCATGAACAATGCAAAACAAAAGAAACAATAGGCACTATTACAACACCTTAGCTAGTTTTGTGGAAACAAAGAGACTGTTCGCCAAATTAGGCATAATGTGGGAGACCCAAAACTGGATTTGCCAATATCTTTTCCTCTGGCTAAAGGCAACAACTGGGGACCCAATTTGTTGCAGAGCTGTAATGCTCAGTAGCCCCCCCCCCAAAAAAAAACTATTAGTTGCAGAGGACAAAAAGACAAATACTCTTATTGGATTTCCTCTTTGTGGCTAATGACAGTTGTTTTGAAAGGGGCAATTTAAGTTGGAAAATGCCATAACAGGATAGGTTAAACCATTCTTCCCCTAGCGTTATAACCCGGATTACAAAATCACTTCCTCCATTATAGCTTCTAACCAAGAAAAAAACAGAGTTTGGGAGATGTGATCATAACTTGTTGCATTGCATCATGGAGTCTCATTTATCTCAGAGCCACGGTACAGGGCTTGTCTATTCTTCCCGTCTGCAATACAAACTTGGAATGTCAGGGAGGGGATCAGAAAGGGAGGACAACTTTTTTTTCTGCTGAACAGTGCCTTGATCCAACCAGTAAATAAAGTTCAGAGTTCCAAAAGTGATCTGCCTTTTTTTTTTTTTTAAGCTAAAAGCACTTGACGGAATGCAATGGGGATGCAAAAGGACAGGTGGATTTTTTCCAATCAACAGCGGTGATCCTAAGTACATTTATTTCTCCATTCAGTTAATTTTGAAATAAAAAATATTTACTTGCAAGTAAAAGTGTTTAGGATTGGGATGTAAGGATCTTGGGTCAGAAGCTAAAAAAGTATTGCAAAGTATATATTTGGGCCTTTCCAGAAGACGTCCCACCCCCCATTTCTTTGTTAATAGTACAGTATAGTTGGGCTAACCCCAATCCAGCACCAGTAGTGTAATATCCATCCCCTTGCAACAGGTTAAGAAGCTTTGGGCAGATTTGTGCTCCTGTGCTGGAAAGGGGAGCAGCATAGCCTTTTAAGAACTAAATAAAAAGAGAGGGGATGCAAAAAGCTAATGTAACATTATTGCAGGGATAAGTAGAAGCCTTTCTAGTGTTTGCCACTATGTTTGTTTGAAAAGTAAGTAAATGCTCTTGCATTGGACCTGTACAGAGAGAAAGCATTCAGCCTCTGAGCTAGTTAATAAAAAAACAGAATTGAAGATTAGAGTGTGTGTGCATGCACACGCACACGTGTGCTTGCATGCATGCTAATGTTGCCACAAGGTTTTATCTACGGCCATGACACTGATGCATTACCAGCTGACAGCAAAAGCAATAGCAAGGGACATGCTAGCTGGTGGAAGGACTGCATTTTCCCAGTGACAGAATACAGTATATGCTGGAAAAATGCAACATTCCCAAGACAGAAGCATTTTTTTTGAAGGACAACATCTGGATTCTAAGCAATGCAAGAGATGCTCATCAACTGAACAAATGATCATCTGGAAAGGCCCCTCTAGTATTCCAATTCCTGCTATTTTAGGAGAGAAATAACATAGAGCGGCAGCTTGTATTCCCATTCCATTGCTGAAAACCTGGTAAGAGCACTAGTAAATAGCTGCTCCAATTTCCCTTAGACTCTTCACTAGATAAATTTCAAGCAGGATTTTTAAAACCAGGAATCAACAGAAAATGACGGACAATAATATTTATATCTGAGCCCAACATTCTTCATTGCAAACAAAGTCTAATAGCTTGAAGGGTTATGTTTCCTGCTAAAGTTTGGTTCTAGCCAAGACAGAAAATCTAAATCCATAAATAAAAGCAACAATAACTTAGGTACAACCTTTCTCCTATTTCTATTCTTTACAATGTGCCCTTAATTTTCCAAGTTATTTCCTGTGGGGTATTTATTATCCACTATAAATGCTTTCCTACAGTAAATGTTTTTAAAAGAATCCTTACATTGAGTTGTATTTGTTCACTGTAGTAATTATTATTTCACATAGAACATTTATGAAATGTATGTGAAGAAAAAAATGTACTGATTTATCTCCCTTTGGCCAAAGAGGTTGGAAAGAAAGAGAGAATAAATATTATCCTTAATAAAAGTGTAGATACTTAGATTGCAGATTTGCTACGGCTGCAAAAATCAGACAAGGTATTGAAACCAATAACCTTAAAATAATATTCCAAAATAGAAATAGGGCAAAGGGTTAATTGCTTATGACAATTCACAGGATGGCAGAAGCATTTTCCATTAGACACATCCAAAATTCAGAATAAAAGAAATTCCTTTAAATACTTACAGTTCCATCCCTGTCTGGTGATCCCCTACAACAAAGAGACAGTATGTAACATTACCATAAAGGACCAAACAATCTACATTAGAATAGTTTCTGCATCTTTTTCCCTTGTTGATTTAATAGACGGATTTCTGCACCACAAACTATGATTCATTTGCAAGTAATCTGCAAAGGACTGGTTTAGATATAAGAAAATAAAGTTAAGTTCTTTTTTTAAACATTGAATAAATTCTAGGCAATGGAAATAAAGCTGGACTGGGTTTCCAAAAGACTCATGAGGGTTAATTAGACCGGGCCAAGTCACTTTGGCTCAGAATTCTGTTTGTGAAATGGAAACAATGAAGTATTGGCATAGGGCCACTCTCAGGTTTGAATGTATCAGAAGATTGTAAAACACCTTACAAACCAAGAGTGCTATACAATATTAGATTATTCCAGAGGTTCCTAAAGTCCTACTCAGACCTTGGGACTGCCCTAAATTGTTGCAGTGGTGGGACTGGGTGGAGTGTCCCGATGGTGCTGCAGTGATCGTGACACCACGGGCACCTAGGGGCTTTCCCCCTTACTTGGGGGGAGGGGGTGTGGATCACGCAGGCCTTGGGGAAGGTCCAAGAGTTACACAGTCCCCTCTGCAGGCCTCTCCAATGCTATAAAGCACTCAATTTGGGGATCGGAGCACACTTTCAGATTTTTGTACCTCCCAGACTCTCCCCAAAGCCAGCGAGACTCCCCAGGTAAGGGGAAAAGCCCATGGGTGCCTGTGGCGCCGTAATCATTGCAGTGTTCTCAGGACACCTATTACTGGGTCATTTCCCTTTAAGGAGGGGAATGGCTCAGTTCTGGTTCCCAACTGTGGCATCCAACCCACCACTTTGGGATCCGCTGGTGTATTCCAATACTACAAGAAGTATAGCTATCACTGTAGTACAGTGGCAGAATGTCTATTGTACATACAGAATGAGGTCTTTGGCATCTCCAGCTATGAATCACTGGAAAGCTACTGTCAGTCAACTAGCCCAGTGGTTCTCAAACGTTTTAGCATCGTTTTAGCATCTCAAATGTTTTAGACTCACCTAAAAAAAGTTCCACTTTACCAGCTGCTCAAGACTCTGTAACTATAATAGTGATTGGGCAGCAGTGCCACCCCCCCCCACAACTAGCAGGTTGTTTAAGCCTTGATGCACATTGACAAGCAGATTAGGCTGTTTCATGACCCACCAAAAATTGTGTCAGCACTCACTGGTGGGCCACCGAGCCACAGTTTGAGAATTTCTGAACTACACTACACCAATTTCGCCAGACCAATGGTGTAACTCAGAGCACAGTCCTAACCTGGAGTTAGGCCAGAACAATTAGGCCAGCAAAGTTTGGCTGGCACAAGGGACACTGTAAAGTATGTTTGGACCACTCTCAGAATCAAAGATGCATGCGCCATCCTCCCTGATTCAGAGAGTGGTCCAAACGTTCTTTATGGTGGCCCTTGTGCCAGCCAAACTTTGCTAGCCTAACAGTGCTGACCTAACTCCAGGGTAGGATTGTGCTCTCAGTAAAAGGCAGCTTCATGTGTCATGTAATACTGCTTCCCAAAGAACAGATGCTTATTCTCCTGCCTGCTAGAAAATATTAGTTTCGCTTGTGTAAATCTTCATATTTAGAGACTCATACTACAGCATACAAAAACTATGTGCGTCATGTCGGAACAGGAATATAGGAAACTGAATCTGTGCAGTGAGCAACCCAGCTAATTTATATTTCAAAATTGTGCTTTCAACCAACCCATTATAATTACACACTTCCACTTTACAATTTGTTATCTATAAGCTCCCAGAGTGCCCATAAAAAAGGCAACCTAAATGATTAAAGATTACACTGGGCATTTGATACAATGTAGTAAATCTAGCTGTTCTTCCATTAATTTTAGAAGTAGGCTACCTCAGAATGCCAGGTACAAGGGAGAGGCAACAGGATGCAGGCATCTTGTTGTCCTGAGTGCTCCCTGAGGCAGCTGGTGGGCCACTATGAGACATAGGAAGCTGGAGTAGATGGACCTTTGGCCCGATTCAGTGGGTCTCTTCTGCTCTGAAGTTAATTTCTTTTAGAACAAATAATTTAGGATAGTTTTTGTTGCCTCAGTTTCAGTGAGTTAGCAACACCATGTGCAGAACTTGTAGGGGGAAGCTATGATGGTCTTTGGAATTAGTAGTTGCACAGCACTATGCCATGCATGTCTACTCAGACATAAGTCCCATTGTATTCAATGGGGCTTTCTCCCAGGAAAGTAGGTGCATAGGGTTGCAGACTCACAGCCCAATCCTATCCAGCTGTTGCATCACCAAAACAAATATGAGAGCAGCGCAGCACATTTTATGGCTGTTGCACAATGAGACCCTCCATGGTGCGTAGCCTGGCCACCAAGAAAGAGCCACTGCTGGTAAGTTGGTGTGGGGAAGAGGTGGGTAGAGCAGGGTGGAGGAAGAACGAGGGAGGGATAGGGGTGATGATGCTAGGAAAGGGGTGGTTACCAATGGCAGCAGCTCTGCAAATATCCTTTCCCCCTTCCTGACCTCAGTCCACTAGGACATGTGCCAGCAACATTGCTGGTGCAGGTCTGAGTAGACTCATTAGGGCAGCAGAGGCTTACCCCAGCGCTTACACATGTTCCCTTACCTGGAGGAGCCCTCTGGGACTGCACCATCCTAGATACAGTGCACACTCCAGAGTATTGCTGCACTGGCAGGTGGGGTTTCAATAGGATTGGGCTGTCAGTCTAGTCATTTACCAGTCACCAAGATGCCTACTAAATGCATTTTTTAATGTAAGTTTGACCTTGTTTGATAGTTTTGTTCATGTGACCCATCTCTCTCTCTCTCTCTCTCTCTCTCTCTCTCTCTCTCTCTCTCTCT
>JAJKFI010000028.1:10732970-10747570 GCA_029204185.1 Lerista edwardsae | reverse complement strand
TCTCTCTCTCTCTCTCTCTCTCTCTCTCTCTCTCTCTCTCTCTCTCTCTCTCTCTGGGAAAATCATTTGAATTATTCAGGTTAGAAAGATTAAATTTCTTTTTACAATTCATTATTCCAAATAATATTTGTACAATTCCCAATACATTTCAAACTATGCAAACCCTACCCAGTTAATTGAACTGGGGAATGGGCTGACCAGAAGATGAATAATTCTTTTTCTCTTAGTGCCTCTTGTTGTGACTTGTGCAGTTGGGCCACTGCAGGTGGGCCCATGCATGGATGTCCGCTGTCACGCCCAGGCTCCACCAGGCATTAGTTGGAAGGGTCTAGTTTTTGTCTAGTAGTGAGGATGAGCTATTCTGCCCCTGTTCAGAGGCACTATCATCTTCACGCCACATGTTTTAGACATCAGTCTTGGCAGCAAAATAACACTGATTTTAAAGGAAAGATATTCTGCATGAATGTGGGGGGTGGGGTGTTATTCCCTTTGGGAAATAGCAGCTGCAGGGGTGGGGAAGGATGCAGGTCAGGGCTAAGGTGAAAGCCACCGTCCTGACCCATGGCAGCCCCGTCCGACAGCTGCTTGGGATTTTGAAAAGCACATGCATGGCATCCTGCACCCTCTGCACCTAACTAGTGAAACCACTGATGAGCAGTAAGGGGATTTAAATCTCTTTTCCCTTCTGAAACCTTCCAATCTGCTCCCCACCTCTGGATAAAGCATGCACCTTTATGATGTGGCTGTACCTATGGGGAGGGAGAAGGATAGGGCTGGGCTGGGCATTATATTCCTCTGTCGGTTTAAATGGACCTCAAGTAGAACTGTAACCATCTAATGTAACTTGTTGCTAAGCAACTTAATCAGTAGTTAGGCCAGTAGTATCCTATTTACTACCCTACACACAGAGAGAGACACACATTTGTCTCCCTGGCATAAAAATGTTCCTGGCAGCTAATATCATTTTTTAGTTTCTCCTTCAAAAATAATATCCTGAATTGATTTTGATGGGTTTTTCTCTCCTTCCTTTTTTATGAGCAATAAACAGATGCTGCTGCACAGGGCTAGATGTATCCCTTTCTCCACACCATTATCTATACAAATAATAAACTTACATCAAATTTAAGCTTGTGAAGAAAAAAACCACGGAGTCTAAAAACTATGCAAACTGGCCAGCAGTAATACAAAAAGGATAGACACAGGATGTCTAGGGACATTATTAAGGACATGATGATTAAGATGATTCGATGATTAAGGACATCTTAATACAAGGTACTAAAAGGATTCTACATTTTCTTGTCATTGTCCTATCTTTTTTGCTCTTTCTATATCAATATTTTGTGTTCCTTCTGCATCAACATTTTCCATTCCAGCTCTTTAAAACAAATTAATTTATACAAAAAATCTCAATAGAAAAAACTCAGAATTCTTTCCCCCCCCCACATCATTCAAGAACTGAAAGTACAACATGTTACAAAACAGCATAACATCAAAAGCTATTTGCCATTCCCATTGCATTCTAAATCTCAGTAGTGGAATAATCACACTGACACTGAAGTACAGCTGAAAAGTAGGAATATTTTTTATTCCAAGAGATGGGCATCACCTATTGTCAAGGCTCTTTGTTGAGATAGAACTGTGCAGTTTTAATTGCTGCTTAGTATATAAACATTTATATACTGCTTTTAATAATAACAACAACAAAAGTTCACATAGTAGTTTAAAAGTGGTTCCCTGTCTCCGAAACACTCATAAAAAGATGAAGAAGAAATCTAGAGAAATCAGCTACTGGAAAAACTTGGAGACAGATGCTGTCCCACTGCTAAACAGGAGAGGCCCATCCCATAAGTAGTTCATGAAAATATTCTGATCCTAGCCCATCAAAGATATACTAGATTTCCAAGGGATAAATACAGTCTAAACATAGAAATAAGGTGGCATTTTGTACAATTCTGCATGCAATTGCACAACTGAATGTGGTACACAAATTACACAAGTCACTGACAACTTTATGCATGATACATTGTGCAAAATCTAGCAAGGATTCCATTTAGATTTCTGTGCACCTGAACCCTGCTTCCATGTGCACAAGCCCCCTTACACGAAAAGACAACAAACATATGATTAATAGGCCTAGAAGGCCATTCCACCTAAAAGGCCTAGAAAACACCCAAAGATCACCATAATGTATATAGCAGCGTAATCCTAACTTGCACTGGAACTGGCAGGCAGGCAGGCAGGCATGCACTGAATCCAACACAGGTTCGGCCACAACAAGAGCTCACTGCAGGTCAAGAGGCATTCTTCCTTTTGTCCCGGGGTAAGCTCCACCCACCCCATGGCGCTGCTTGGAACTGTGCCTCCAAAGTAGCAGGTGCAAGTCCATGTTGGACACAGCAGCCCAGATCAGGGCCACATGGCAGGGGGGTTATGATCTGGCCCTCCCTCCACTCTGTTTCACCCCCCTTCCAACCCCTCACACCTTCCCCCCACCCAGAAAAGCCCCCATGCTGGCTGAACTCAGCTGGAGAGGGGGTGGCTTACCCGTTGCCTCCTGCAATGCTGCTGGGTCAGCGTGAGCACTTGCGCTGATCCAGCACATCCTGGGCTGGTGCAAATGTCCCTTATAGCACGTTTGCGACAGTCCTGGGCCAATGCAAGCAGCTTACACCATCCCAGGGCAACGTTTGGAATGCACCCTAATTGTTCCAGATTTTCTCACTCATGTAGCAATTAAAGGGTATTTAAGGGTATGAGCAACTGAATACCTGTTTGCCAGTTTTGCACTGTCTATGTCAAATAGCAACTTTCACGAGATACTCTTTTTGTCACTCAGGAATGGTTTCTTTACTAGCTTTTCAATATATACACTCACGTGGAATCAGTGTCCTTTTCTTTCTTCCGTATTCCAAAGGCCTTCCTTGTACGTTTTTTCAATCCTGTGGAGACAAAGGAAAAGTGGAGAAATCAGACTATTTCAGAATTTGTCATAAGCCATCTTTAGAGCTTTTGGAATCAGAAGTGAAATGTAAACTTTAAAAATAAGTAAAATATGATAGAAGAAAATATACACAGTGCAGTAATGAAGGTTTTGTAATTTACTAGGATGATTATTTAAAACAAGGATTTTTAACCAGGGGTATCCATATCCGTTGGGGGTATGGGAACCAAATGGTGGGGGGTATGAAACTCAATCTCTGAACAATTTACAAAATTGTTGTTCTATTAAGAACATAAGAACATAAGAAGAGCCCTGCTGGATCAGGCCAAGGCCCATCTAGTCCAGCTTCCTGTATCTCACAGCGGCCCACCAGGTGCCCCAGGAAGGCACCTGGTTAATAATCTAATAATATTAGATAATATTAGATTATTAACCATCACCATTATCAATATGGATTGAGATGTTCTGTTCCTACCTATCCATACTTAATGTAAAACCTTCCTACCTATCCATACTTACTTGTAAAACCAAGTAATTGACATTTTTTGAAGTCATACTGGTCCTTAATAGAACTGGGGATGATGATGATGATGATTTGAACAGTTTGGTGAAGGGTCATATTGGGCAATCAATTTGTAATTGTAAAAAGGTTAAGAAGCACCAATTTAAAAGTTGTTTTTTTCACAAAAGCAATATAACATTTCATGGTCAAAGTTTAAACGCATATTTGCGAAATTCATGCAAGTCTAAAAGTGTTAAACTATCAATTTAACCGTAATCAATGCAGCGTAGTTCCATGGAAAATAGGACTGCAGTTCAAGTCAGTGGCGTTCCTACACTAGGGAGGCAAAACGCTAAGTTTTGCAGGAGCTTGAGCTCCCTGTGTAGCACGGCCCCTCACCCTCACCTTCAGAGCCATTTGCTGCTCGGAATTGGCTCAGAGGCTTTCCACCACAAAGCTGGCTGAAATGGGCAATATGCAGTGGTGTCATCCAAATGATTTAGAAACCGGTACTCACTTTTGATTGGCACTTGTCCAAATGCCAAACAAATAATGATTTAGGCCAGCTCAACTTCTAGAAACCGGTACTCGCGTAGTGGTGCGTAGTGGGTGCATGACATCACTGGCAATATGCCCCAAAGAACAGTCTTTCAGACATATGGCTTGTAGCAATCCTCATACATAACCCTATATAGTTCTTTGGCTTCTATTGATATTTATCTACTGATACAGCTCCAGCGAAGGAACGTTCTCCCCATCTCATGACAGCCCAGGCCTCATGCTATTCAATATTCCTGCGCTGCAAATATTAGGACACCATCAACAAACTCTTGTTTGTATATGCATACAAGTCTGTATATACATCACAAGACACGGAATAAGTTCCGTTTTAGTCAGTACTTCTTGTGATACAGAGATACTCTTTCGTTTACCCTCCAGAGGCCAAGCTAATTATCACCATGCTACAAAAACACCACCCACTTTCCCCGCTGGTCTCCTCAGAAAGTAATAGAGTATGTGCAGCTCTGACATGTTGCTGGGGAAAAAGAGTGCATAACTGATACCAAAGATGGCCAAGTGAGGCATAGCAAAGGAATTTGATTCATGAGCACGGTCTGTTCGAAAAGATGCTTACTTGGACTGGAGTTGGAACTTCAAGCCGTAAGACTAAAATGAATCCAGATTCAAGTTATTAAAGCCTATCAACAAGTTAACTTACAAGATTTAAAATTCAAACATATATTTACAGCTTAGGGGGAATGCCTTGCTTTTGGCACTCTGTACCCTACAAGGAAAAGGGGTGTGTTATAGCAGGAAGTGGAGAAGAAAAGAGAGAAAGCAGGACATTTGTGTCTTATCTTTAGGAAAATCAGGGAGCTTTCCCATGGGGAACAGGGACTGAAAAAGAAAAGTTGTGAGGTAGCAGGGGAGGGGGAGGAGGAATGGTAGAAGACCAAATAAGAGAGACAGAAAAAGCAGGAAAACACCAAAAGTTCCAGCTGCAGCCCAAGACTGTGGCTTGGGTCTGTATTCACGGCAACCTGTACCAGAACTGCAGGCAAGCGCTTCGGCAAGCGATAAAGCACTTTCTTCTCTTGTAGTGGGGAAGCTTGCCTTTCCCACCACACACTACTCTTTAACATGCAACTCATTATTGAATTTACCAGGAAGTTGCTGAGGAAAGCCCTGGCTGGAGGCCTTTCTTCTGTGATCACTAATGGTGTTCAAGTCAGGAAGTTCTCAGGATGTGGCCTTGTTTACAGATTTAAAATTGCTAACCAGGCAGTGGTGGTCCTGCCATTAGCCTGGGGAGGGCAAATGCCCCCCCCCGGGTGGTAGGCCACATAGTGTCCTTTGGTCCTCTGGAAGCTGTTTGAAGCCTCTGAAGGGTAATGAAACAGTACTTCAGGTTTTACTCAAGGCCTTCCAAAGGTTGTAGAATGCTTTTGGAAGGAAGAGGGATGACACGTGAGGTGCTGGAATGTGTTAGGTGAATGGACGGGGTGGCAGTCTGTGTGGGCAAATAGGCAGTCTGCTTCTGCACCCCCAGGTGGTACGTGGGTCAGAGACGCGACTGTAACCAGGTAAGATGTGATTGGTCATTATCCAGAGATAAGATTTCTCCTAAGCCAGCCAGTGATGGCAGGGGCAGGTTGCTCTATTAAACGAACGTTTTCATGGAAGGCCTATGGGAATTTAAATTTCTTCGTTACCATCACCCAAGCAAAACAACATGAGACTGTCCTGTGTCATGTTTGCCCAGCATGCACTGAACACCATGTAGACAAATGTAGGATTTTGCAATACTAAAGCCCTGTACAAACTAAGTGAACAAAAACTGCCAATTTCAAAGTAAACACTTTATTTGGGTGCACCAACTTTAGGGACTTGAAGACCAACAAATGGACTAACAATAGCTCCAAAATAATTGATATCTCTGTTAATAGAAGTAACGACTAGCTAATAAACCAGACAGCTAATTATCTGAATTATTCAGTGTCTGGAGCATTTACCATTATGACTCCAAACCATGGTGTTTGGAGAATTTCTAAAGGTCACACAAAGTTGTTCTAAAATTGGTTCCATTTGAAGCACTGTGATAGTTTACTGTTTATATTTCAGCAACCAACCCACAAAGATAGTGAGGTTAGAAGAGCCCCAGTATTTACAAATTTGTTTGCAATTCCACTGATCTCATAATAGCTTCAATAGTTAAGAACATGAAGCCATTGTTCACTAATTCAGACTATCTCAGTAGGCTCTAGCATCAGTCTGAGTTTCTATGTTTGTTAAGAGACAGAAGAAAAACTTCAGCCAATACAGTATAGCTTTTCCCATTAAGGCTTTGTTACAGCACCAACTGACAGGAACAGGTAGCTCAAGATTTACTGGGAGATCTCTGGGTGATTTGCAGATCACTAAGAAGTATTGACTCTTAATTGATTACCAATACAACCCACAGGACACCTCTAAATTAGTCTGCTGAAATTAGAAATGGTTGAGAGAAAACCATGAGTGAATGTTTGTGCACAAGAACTATGAATTCAGTTCTGATACTGAACCTATGCACAGAAGCACCCTGTTCCTTAACTTTGTGTATGTACCTCCTTGCCCTGGAAGCAGCCCAATCCTGAGCTGCCTGGCCACTGTGGGTAGTCAAACAGCCCTTACCACCTACGCGGACATGCCTTACAGCACGTTCGCAAAACCAGTGCAGGTGGTATGCCTACATCACCCATCACTGGTTTGCACCAGGCTCTGGTAGGTGGACTTTTGGTTTAAGAACACACTAGATTCTGCAAGTCTTTTCTATCCTAATCTTATCCTATTTAGAGGTGTTGCCAAAATGTTCTAGCTTGAACATGAATTTTGGGAGTTCTAAATTTTCCCTCACAAAAGAAGTGAACTTCCAAAACTCTGTTGTTGTTCAGTTGCTAAGTCTGTCCGACTCTTGGTGACCCCATGGACCACAGCATGCCAGGCCTCCCTGTCCTCCACTAGCTTCCAGAGTTCGCCCAATTTCATGTTCATTGCTTCGGTGACACTGTCTAACCATCTCATCCTCTGCCTCCCCCTTCTCCTTTTGCCTTCAATCTTTCCCAGCATGAGGGTCTTTTCTAAAGAGTCCTCTCTTCTCATCAGGTGGCCAAAGTATTGGAGCTTCAGCTTCAGGATTTGTCCTTCCAGGGAGCAATCAGGCTTGACTTCCTGTAGGATGGACCAATTGGACCTCCTTGCAGTCCAGGGGACTCTAGCTTCAAGCAAAAACTCAAAGAATTTTTCTCCCTGTAAATCAAACCAAATGTCTTGCACATCTGCATTTGAAGAAACCACACAAGGAGCAACATCAGGAAGTAAATAATCCACTTTGTGCTTGCTTTTAGCAGGTGGAAAGTGAATCAATGTGGCTCACATCCACAGTGGGCTGGAGAGAGAGGCAGTGGTGGCTCTAGTGCCAACGCGGGGGTGCTGCTTGGCGCTCCCGCATTGGCGCTAGTGGTGTAGTGTTGACACAACAATGTTGCATCGATGCTACGGGGTGCGCAGGATTGCGCTGTGAGGGAAATAACAGCTGTCCTGCTGGAATCTGTGACATAGGAGAGCTAGCAACACCATTAAACAAAACAGTTTGGTAAAAGATCTGACCCCCCCCCACACATTTTTTGGTTATCAGATTATTTTCAAATCATTTAGAGGCACATCCCAACCAGCTCACTCATCTCGTCCTAACCTACTAAAGGCACAAGACCTCCCAGCACCTGAGGTGGTGCATCAAAAGTTACCCACCCTTATCTCAAGGCATCAGACACGACGTCTGCTGCTTCTCTCTGTCGGAAACACTCTAGCCTACCACTATCTTCTGCACTCCCTCATCTGCTGTGTTCCCTGCATCCTGGGGAGTGAAAGGAGGAGTGATGAAAGCAAGCACCTGCCCTCACTTGGACAATGCACTACCTGTGGTAACCACCTCAGTCCGTCTCAAGGATGGATTGATCCTGAGGTAGCAACAGCCTCACACTCCATTAATCATTTGTGTGCTCATTATCAGAGGTAGTAGCCACGCGCATCCACTCTTCTTGCATCAGGTTTCATACATGGGAGTAGGTTTCCCTTTTTTTTACATTTCAGAGGCCCTGGTTATCAAAGCCCTTCTGAAACAAAAAAGCCCACCTTAACATTAAAACTGGATATCCGTAAAGAAATATTTTTGAACTCTCAATTTAGTACAACAAGTACAGTGATACAGCATGATTCAGTGTACCTAATTGTGACATATCTGAAATGACACATTAGAACAGAATACAACGCACTAGGAACACTTTCATTATTATTCATGTTTTATTCCACAGTGTTCTTGTACCTCTGTCAATTGCTTAAATTTTTTTAAAATTTTGAACATGTCCTTGAATTGCAATTAAGTGCTAGGTTCCCCAAAATGTCATAGTCCTGTTGGCTCCAGCGGATTCCTCCCATAAACCTTAGTACAAAATGCTCTTTTCCTGTGCTGACAGGTGTCAAAAGCATGGTGAGCAAATACTTGATTAATATTCTACACTTTAAACAAGATCTTAACAGGCATTTAATAAGGCTGGGAAGGTTCTTAAAATGCAACAACATAAACCACAAGGCAAATTCTGGACATAACAATTATTATGATCCAACCCCAACCCTAACCCCTCCCCCCACGTATGGGGTAACCATGGCCAGCCATGAAATAGTTAAGCCCAGAGCAATAATGCTGCTTCACTGTAAATGAACCATTTACATGGGATACTGCACATTTTGACCAAACCTACTCCTCTGCATTGCACCTCAAGAGGTTATTCAGTTCCCACCAATTACTTAAACCTATATTACCCTACTCCCAGGTAGAAGCAGATTGTGGCGGGGTTACTGAGATTTTTGTCCTCAGGTAAGATACTATCCCCTCCTGTCAATAACTATTTTGGCACAGAAGATGTTTTTGAGCTTGCCCTACACCCCAGTCCAGAGTTTGATTTTTTAAAAGTATTTTTATTGATGAGTATATACAGAAGACAAAAGTTACCAAAGACATATGTGGCAGCAGAAAATAGATGAAAAGCTAGCCTCTACGGGCATGCCTTGGTATCCACTCAGTTTCTGTTCTGGACCCGCTCCCCCCCCCCCGTGGATACCTGAAGCTGTGGATGCTGGGGACATCATTTTAAAAATGGGGGAACATCAGTGGTTTTGCTGCAACAAGGGGAAAAAATATGTTTAATTTTCCCCTATCTTTTTAATAGGCCATCCCTGAAACTGTGGATATCGAATCAGTGAATACCAGGGCACACACCAGTTGATCCTAGAAGCTAAAAGCTCTTAAACCTAACCCCATTTTTCAGATGACAGAAAATCAGACCTGGCACGCAGAGTCCTACTGAATCCTAGTTTTATTAAACATTTCTCAGATGCACATGTTTCTTCCTCCATAATAATGAGATTATTTTACTTCCTATTTAGGCTCAGAAGAACAAACCATGTCTTCCATGACATTCAAACCAGAGGATCCTGGCTTATTCTAACCAAGACTTTCAAATTAAACAGGATCTGAAGCCAGTAGTCCCCAAATTTGCAAATAAGCCTTCTCAAGGCTCAAATTAGATACAGTAACATGTTTAAAAGTTGTGGTCCAAGAAACAACCCAGTTCTGCAGGTTTATCATAATAATCAATCACTATTATTAATGGCAGAAAGCATAACAGTATCTGGTTAATGTGAAGGATTAGAGGGCAATATTTTGAGGTTATCCCAACATCCAAAATAAGGCACTTTTTAAAAAACAGTACAGGATACCCATGTATCGAAACCCAACATATTTTAAAAAGAAAAACATGGACTTTAATATTTCTTACCACTGAAGAATAGGAGCCTTCAGTAGTCACTGCTGGAAGTTGAAATGACCCTCAGTGACAGCTGAGTGAATAATTCTCTGTGATTTGGAGGTCAAACTGACAAATTTGGAGCTTCAAACTGACAGCAGCCCTCCTAGGATTTCTAAGGGAGTTGTGGCCTCTTTTGTGATTTGTCTTAATCTCAGGCACTCTACCGTACTCTTTGCTGGATACCCAGAGATTATTTCAGGTCTAGATGATTTAACAGAAGACTGAGAAAAAACAACAACAGATACTAGAGCATGATGTAGCTCTTTGCCTCTACTCTAGAGCAGCAGTCTCCAAACTGCAGGACTGCTGTGTGCCAAAAAATTCTTCCCCATTGTGCACCGCACTTACCATTCTTTGCTGCTGCTGCTTTTCTTGCCGGACGATCTCTGCAGAAAGTTGCTCTGGCCAGCCACTTCTGCTCAGAAATCTGGGTGCAGAGTCTGCCGGGACGATGGGCAACGGAAGCGGCTGCCTGACTTTCTGCAGTGATCAGCTGGCAAGATAGGGAGCAGCAGGTGGAATGGTAAGCGCCACACATGGCAGGGAAGGATTTTTGCAGGTGCTAGAACTGGCCTGTGGCCAGGTTTTGGCACCTGTTAGTCTAGAGTAATGTGGCAATGACTTTCCTGCCCAATAGCTTTAGGCTTTGGATTGGGGAAACTTAGGTATAGACTTGCAGCTGAATCCTAACCAGCACAGCAGAGCTGAGTGGTCCACACCTTACCCTCTGCTGGTTAGAAGCAGTAGGTGGTCTACCCAGTGGCGTTTCTACAGGGATGGCAAAGCTCTAAGTTTTGCAAGAAGCCTTACCTCGCAGTGGAAATCACTCCTCTCCTGCACCGTTTTAGCCAATCTTGGCATTGCTTACTGGCTACAGCAGCAAGGGAGAGGAGGGATTTACACGACAGGGTAAGGCTTCTTGCAAAACTTAGAGCTTTGCCATCCCTGTAGAGACGCCTCTGGGTCTACCCGAGGTAAGGGGACATTTGTAAGCTCCAACTTCCCAATGGGGTTTCTTGGATCTGCGCCAGCTAAATAGCTGGCACAGTCCAAGAAGATGTGCCAGGGAAAAGGCTCAGGAAGGGGGATAGGATATGGGATAAGGCAGCTTTGCCAATCCCACCCCCCTCATGGTCCTGATTCACCCCCAGTTTTGCCCTCCTCCATGCACATCATGCCCTCTTCCCTACCCCTGCACCATTTGGTACAGACCTTACGTGCTCTGGCAGCTGCAGGTCTGGTGCCATTAGGACGGCACAGGCCTTCCCGCCAGTGTAGCTTACTCCTGAGTTATCACAAATATGCTTTACAGGATGTTTGCAATTCTCTAGCCTGGGACAGCAGCTAGAATGGGTGGGATGTGGGAAGGACAAGAATGGGCTAATGTATGCCATGCCATAAGCTCCCTTCAGGCAGTGGACCCATCCCAAACGCTGGGAAACACTACAGCAATGATACCTGGAATAAGAAGGAGTAAATCCAAAGAGAACAACGAAGAAGGGCAAAACTCCAGAAAAGTGCATCTCCTGCCACCAGCATCCCTGCTCACTTTCCTACAATGCAGCATAGGATACAGACGACATTTGCTCGCCAATCATAGCACATCAACCCTAGTATATAACCCCAGCCCAGGGAGACCACAACTCAAATGAGAAGATACATGGCAGGAGGCTATACCTCTCTGGTCTCCCAAAGGGAAATTCTGGTGATGGGAACTATGGTGAGCACTTGGCACACAGTGAGAGCACTTTACACAAACAACCTCTTGTCCCTCACAATAAGGATGGACAGATATTTTATTGCTATCTCAGAATTCTTATTGCAGGAACTCTGCCCCAGGAGGACTCCACAGATTCAACTGGAACTTCTTCCTCACCACCCCAACAGGCATGGACAATGCACCCCAGGCACGTAAGCAAAAGAGGGGAGGGAATCTGATGCTGCAAAAGATGCCGCTTATTTGTTCCATGTCTCAATCCCCCCACCCTTGCAACATTGACTCTTCAGGATGGTGAAATGTGAGCTACGATGTGCTCACTTCCAGCGGGATACAACTGTCTGTACACTCGAGTGCCACAAACACTGAGTACACATCTCAAGCTAGAGAACAGGTGTTGTCAAGCAGCAGCAGGCTGTGCCAGGGTTTCCATGGTAACTGTCAGTATTAGTGGAAAGGGCTGTGCCAATGTGGCAGTCATTGTGTTAGCATGTTGTCAAGGGGCATCCAAATAGGATTAGGCCATTAGAGAATTTGAAACCAAACGTTTCTTCCAGTGCTTGATCTCTGACATTTGTAATAAATTATTTAAAAAAGCTAGAGTGAATTGAACAAGATGGACTAACTGTGGAAGGAAAATATAAATTTTCTCTTCTTTGTTGGGCATTTTTGTGCTATGAAATATACATAAGATATTTTTAGCAACTGAAGCTTGAAAGGAAGAAACGATACCAAGTCCATCCATACTGCTCTATTTTTGCTAGGGCAAGAGGGATTAACTTTTTCAATAATCACAAAACAGTATTTTACACAATAATAAATGGAGAACTCAGGATGAAAATTCTGAGTGTGGTTACAGAATCTGTGGCAGTAACATCAAGTCTGTATACTTTTTTCTTCTTTTTGTGGTTTACCATTTTTAATATAAAGATACAGTGTAGGATAATGAAAAACTGAAGGAAAGGGAATACTAAGGATAACACAAAAGAGTTACTGTCTTGGGATAGCAGTATTTCTAATCTAATTTACCTTAAAATAATCTTAACAATACATCTTAACACATATACTAAATTCTTGTTTGTATATCTATCCAATCATAAAAAGGCTTCCAATAATTTTCTATCCTGCACAGATTTCCATCTTTAAGTCTCTCAGTCAAAATATCCATTTCAGCCACATCATATAGTTTTATCTATCAAATTCTCTAATTCTGGAGTTGCATTACTTTTCCGTATCTGTGCATATACTAGTCTCGCCACAGTAATAATATGTACCGCTAAATATCTACTTTGTCTATCTTGCATTGGCGACACTATATTGAGAAGAAAAAATTCCAGTCTAAATGGGATATCACATTCAAAATTTGTTGAGTCCAGTTATGTATTTTTTTTCCAAAATTCTTTTGCTTTTTTACAAGTCCACCACATATGATAATACGTGCCTGTTACATCATTACACTTCCAGCATTTGTTAGAAGATCCTTTGTACATTTTAGCTATAATCTCCGGAGAATGAAGTCTGTATACTTATTAACTCTGTAAAGTTGTCTGTTCACAAGGTAATCCATGAACTGATGCTCTTATAAAGAAAAGTGAGCAAATAAAGATGCAGAAACATTACAGGTACAATACTGTCAATCTCCTCCCTGCTCCCCTCTTACAGCAGGAAAGGTAATTAAAAAGAAATATGCTACTGAGAGCTGCTGCCACAGATGTGCATTTCTTTCTGTCCTTTTGGCAACATGAGTAATGTGCAACTTAACGAGGAAGCTGGCTTGTATCCAAAGCAGCATGTGGAAACAGGTTTTGCTTAGCCAATCGATGGTTCAAGTCAGCCGAGTTATAATAAGATGCAGCTTAGATGAATTAGATTCAGATTAATTTGCAAAGCAGTACCAAGCCATAGTTTGGTGGAATGTAAAAGAGCCTTCTGATGAGGGTGAAAGAGGAAAGTGCCAAAATTGGCTTGAAGCTCAACATTAAAAAAAACTAAAATCATGGCAACCACTCCCATCACTTCCTGGCAAATAGAAGGGGAAGAAATGGAAGCAGTGGCAGACTTTATTTTCCTGGGCTCCAAGATCACCGCAGATGGTGACTGCAGCCATGAAACTAAAAGACATTTACTTCTTGGGAGGAAAGCTATGGCGAACCTAGACAACTTAATAAAAAGCTGAGACATCACCCTGCCAACAAAGATTCGCATAGTCAAAGCTATGGTTTTCCCAGTAGCAATGTATGGCTGTGAGAGCTGGGCCATAAGAAAGGCAGAGCGCCGAAGAATAGATGCTTTTGAATTATGGTGTTGGAGAAGACTCTTGAGAGTCCCGTGGACTGCAAGGAGATCCAATTGGTCAATCCTCCAGGAAGTCAAGTCTGATTGCTCCCTGGAAGGACAAATCCTGAAGCTGAAGCTCCAATACTTTGGCCACCTCATGAGAAGAGAGGACTCTTTAGAAAAGATGAACATGAAATTGGGCGAATTCCGGAAGCTAGTGGAGGACAGGGAGGCCTGGCGTGCTGTGGTCCATGGGGTCGCGAAGAGTGGGACACGACTTAGCGACTGAACAACAGCAACAAATGAGCCTGTGATGAGCTTTACGCTCATGTGCACAGTTTGCCAATTTGACTATAATAGCCAGCTATGGCTTGCCCAAAGCCAGAAGTAATGGCAAGGATGACATGAAACACAAGAAGGACCATCATGAGAGTAGCATCAACCCATGATTTGTCACTGTATCTGAACTGATTCTCAATTTAGTGTATCATTCTTCAGCTGTTCTGTTTCGTGAACCTGTATATTCCCATGGAAAGTAGCATCAAACATTGGCTCTTCCTAATTGTGTAAAGTAGCAGGAGAAATGACAAACAAGTGTTACAGCTGTCTACAGAACAAAATCAGATCTCTGATCTTTTTCCATGCTGGTGACCAGACTTCTTGCAGACATGTTTTTTACAAACAAAAAACAAAACAAAAACATTATTTTTAAACACACACACACACACACACACACACACACACACACACACACACACA
>JAJKFI010000028.1:10721263-10732960 GCA_029204185.1 Lerista edwardsae | reverse complement strand
CACACACACACACACACACACACACACACACACACACACACACACACCCCTGTCAAAACTTCAGAAGCAGCTCCAGATTTCCTTCTTCATTTTTTACCCTCCCCCAAATCTACCATTCCATTAGTATTTTTTGCCTATAAACCACTTGTGAACTTTTTGTTGAGAAACAGTATATAAATACTGTTTGATTGACTGATTGATTATATTCTCACAAATTTTAAAGATTTCCCCATTACTTCCACCAAGAGTACATCTATCTGTTATGAATAATGTGAGAAGCAGAACTCAAAGCCATCCTTTTTATGTGAACACAGAAAATGGCTAAGAAACTACCCAATCCTAACTGGCTGTTATACCTGCAGAATGTGCATTCTGATGGTGTGATGCACTTTCTAGCTGTTGCAAATGCAACAATGCTGGAGAATACTGCCTGGATGCCACCAGAAGCAGTGAGTGGCTCTGTCTGTGCAGCAAAAGACCATGGGTGCCTGCCACCTCAGGTAAGGCTGTGCAGGAGTGGAATGGGGCAGGGATGGGCAGAATGGTGAGGAGATGGGGGGGGGGGGAATGTAGCCAGATTGGATCTACGAAGGGGGCAGATTTGGTGGCAGCAGCATCTGCAAAATCCTAACCCCTTTCCCAGGTCTTAACTGCCTTCAGGGGTCAAATTATGCACCGAAGGGATAGAGTCGATAAAGGGATGTTCTTTTCCCTCTCTCAGAACACCAGAACCAAAAGGGGGCATCCGCTAAAACTGAGGGTTGGGAGAGTTAAAACAGATAAAAGGAAGTATTTTTTACCCAGCGGGTACTTAATCTGTGGAACTCTTTGCCACAGGAGGTGGTGATGGCATCTGGTCTTGATGCCTTTAAGAGGGGATTGGACGGATTTCTGGAAGAAAAGTCCATCGTGGGCTATAGGCAATGATGGATTGTGCAACCTCCTTACATTAGTAGGCTACTTCAGAGTACCGGGTGCAAGGGAGTGGCAACAGGATGCAAGCATCTTGTTATCTCATGCCTCCCTGGGGCACCTGGTGGGGCCGCTGTGAGATACAGGAAGCTGGACTAGATGGGACTTTGGCCTGATCCAGCGGGGCTCTTCTTATGTTCTTATGTCAATGTAAAATAGTCACCAGCGATATCATTCGCACAGGTCCATGTTGACCCACTAGGCTGGCAGGGACTTACTCTGGAGGAAGGGAATATTTTCTTACCCTGAGGAGGCAACCCCAGGCAAACCTCCCCGGCAGGATTGAGCAGATAGCCTGCTGGCACTGCTGCATTGCCATAGGGGGAATATGTAGGATTGGGCTGTAAGACTCCAAGTTCTAGACTTGTTATGTAGTTTGAAAGCAGAAGAGCTCCTTTGCAGCTCTTTTGGGACACCTCAAAATAATGAGAAGAGTTATATTAAGAAACATACTATACTGTATGAAACAGAAGCAAAGGAACCAGCACCGATACTTGCACAAGTAGCTGTACAAATGACATTTTACTCCTCTTCTGCAACCACTAGGTAGGGGCGGTCCTGGCTCTCTCCCTGCCCAAGAACCAGGACCTACAGTGCCGCCACCCCCAAGTCATTGCGCTGACATAATGATGTCACTGCAATTACTTCCAGTAGGCCGCCCCTTTGAAAAACTTTCCAAAGCTTCTCCTGCTGCTTTGGAAAGGGGTGGATGCTCAGAGTATCTGCCCCTTAAAAAGGAGGAGGCGGGTGGCAAGAAAAACCTCTGGTGGTGGCTGCAATTGTAGCCACCGTTGGCGCTTCCCTACACCTCTCTGGGGGCTGCTGTCCTTCTCGGCTTGTTTTCAAGCAGGGAAGGAGGGGGCAGATGGGGGGAAACCTCAGGTGGTGGCTGCAATTCACAGCCCTGCTGCCTGCTTGCCTCTCCTCCTTCTCCACTTTAAAAAAAAGCAGAGGATGGCAGCCCCTGGAGAGGCGCTGGGTGCAGACAAGAAGTCTATGTCCAATACACATGACCACTGGACCTCTGGAGGAACTGGTGCAAAGAGCAGAACCCCTCGAGAAGATATTAATGGGTATGTCGATTCACATGGAGCTTCAAGAGTGATAGCACCAACAGGGCCTGAAAGACTGGCCTTCAGCTGAGCGATAAATATTTGAAGATGTTATTGCCATTCTTCGTTGTCCTGCCTCATACAGAAACTCAACTCCTCTAAATCTGGAGGAAAAATGATTACGGTTTCTCAAATGGCACAGTAACCTTGGTTTCAACTGAGTATATGCTGAAGCTGGATTTTGTACCTTTCTGATTAAGTCATGTATGGAGACCTCTTCAATAAGTTAATTGTTGGAAGCGGGGGAGGGGGGAGTCGCCCACACTGCCAAGCGGATTTGAATCGCTCGCATGACAACTTGATATATGCATTAATATTTTATTGAACTCATTTACAAGTAGAATTGCCGATGTCACACAGTGGGGATGAAAGGAAGAGAGGACAATGATTAGAAATACCGGAGAGAAACAATGGCCTTGCCATTACAGTGCCTTAGATACAAAGCTGAGAAATATAGATTGAATGCGGCTGAAAGCAAAAGTCAGTGGAAGGCGAGCCAGTTAAATATCCCGAATAGCAGGGTTAGAGAACTCTAAATTCTACAGACACAAATTTAAATTATGGTGCATATTTTAAAAACTACACACCATTACCATACATCTCCAGACATATCAGACTCCCTTTGATGTCTCCCCATAGATACATCACTCATAAAAGGAGATTAAATATTACCATTTTAATTGGGAGTCCATAACATAGTATCACTAATTTATTTATGACATAGTGTTGGGCTAAGAAGCATTTCAAGCAACGCTGGGAACCATCAGTGGATTATTCTCTCCAAAATATCTAGCACTGCTGCACAAGCACTTGGAACTCACATCCGCTTCTTCTGTTTTCTTTGGAACTGAGAACTACCCAGAGTATGGACAGGTAAATTCTTCAAATAAGAGAGTCACATCAAAATGAAATATTAACGTAAAGAGCCACTTCATTTTTTCTGGCATCCGCTGTTGTTTGAAAAACAAGATATACCGACAGAATGTTAAAGAATTTGACATAAAGACTCTTGCAAATCCTGTGATTCTCTAACTCAACGTATTTTCAAATTGCCTTTTAGAAAAGATTCCAAAAAAGTTTTCCTTCCAAGTGTCTATAGCAGTGGTTTACATGCAGTGGTTTACCTTTACATGAAGGTAGGGAACCCTGTAAGTCCTTGCGGGGAAGGGCGGTGATAGCACGGACAGCCTCACAAGGATCACACCGCTGCTGCCACCAAGCGCTCTGTTAAGGTACCTGGTGGGTAGCGCGGCCATCCAGAGGGGGCAGGGGGTGGCAATCCCCTCTGCAGGCTGCGCTGCCACCCCAAATAGCTCTCTGCGACGATCACACTCACTTCAAGGTTTGCGCAAGCCCAGACATGGATCAGATTGCTGCAGGTAGCTATTTAGGGCAGCGGGGTGGCCCGCAGAGGGGATTGCCGCCCCACCCCTCAGGATAGCCACGCTACCCCCCCGTACCTTAACAGAGCTCTTTGTAGCAGCAGCACAATCCCTGTGAGGCTGTTGCTGCTGTCACTGCTTCAACCACTCCCCTTAAAGGGGTATACAGTGGTTCCGGTTTCCCTGGGGGGTCGTGGGCCCCCAGGTTGGGAACCACTGGTCTATAGCTTTGCACTGGTCCTCTTTTACTATGAACAGCAGAGTTACAGACTACAGTTCACCGTAGTCTCTTCTGTGTGCTCTGCTTCTTCACACCCTCCTCTACATTTTCCCTCCATTCCTCTTTCCTCGTGTGGATTGTCTTTTAGTTTGCAAGTGGGCGTGGGAGGCCTTTCTCTTTTGGAATATATGTACAGTGCCTGGCATTAGAATTGTGCACTGAATTTATGCTGCTATGAAAGACAATTTTGGTCTGAAAAGCAGGATAAAAGTATAATAAATGCTTGACATAATAACACTAGCTAAATATTTTAACAGCTCAATCCACCAATGCAGCAGTGCTAATGTGGTGCTCTTTGCATCCCACCTCCAGAGGCCTCCTCAGGAAAAGGAACATGTATTCTCTTACCTCAGTAGAGGTATAGGCAGTGATGTCATTCAGGGGGAACGGACCAGAACGGGTGTTCCGGATCCTAACGGGCTCCGTGGCTGGTTCCGGGTTCCCAACAAGTGCCAATCAAAAGTGAGTTCCTGTTCCTAAATCATTTGAATGACACCACTGGGTATAGGCTACTCAGGCCAGCACTAGCAATATCTGTAACACAAGTCCGCATAGACCCAAGAAGGAGGATCAAGCTGGGGAACAGGGTGTACTGCCACTGCTGCCACCAAACCCCCCCCCTTCCCAGTCTCCACCCACCCACTCCCCAGCTCATCGCTGCCCCATTCCACCCCCACCCCTCCCCTATGTGTATTTACTGGGCTCAGTGTGTATCCAGAATCCACAGACCCACTGAGCCAGCTATTTGCTGCTTGAGGTGGCTGCCAGCACACACCCTACAGCATATCATCATTTGCAACAGGCAGAAAACACCTGGCGACATTTGAACACTTCTTCTGGCAGCACCAGCACCCATAGGATTGGGGCCTCGGGTATAATAAAAAGTAGAATGCTGCAGCTTCTTCATATTTTAGCGATAGAAAGCTTCTCATCATAAACAAAATATAATATCAATTTTGAGGTACCATGTAAGAGTTAAGCTGCATGACTCTCTCTTGGCATACAAAGGTGTATGCTACAAGAACGAATATGTACTGCAAAAGGTATCAAACCATAACACGCAAAATGTCTCTGCTGATAGTTTGCTGTGTAGTTTTCATTAAAGGGCACAGGTGGGACTAAGGCTGAACGGACACAGGTTTTTATCACTTCATCCTAAGGCCCACTTAAATCCAGTCATAAATCCATAAATCCAGCATAAATTGATTGCCTTTGAGCGCTATGGAGTTTGGCTATAATCTGGGCACACGAGAATCTGATTTTATTCAAGAAAATATTATGAAAAAGAATTGGTACTACTGTTAAATGCTACCAGTGGGGACTTGTTTATCTGGAGGCTTTTGAAGCAGTCATGGCACTTCCCCCTGCCCCCCCCCCAAGGATTCAGAAATGTCTATCTGGACTATGCATTTGTTAAGTCAGCCTTCAGGCCACATACAACAGCATCAACAGCAGGTTTTCTTGGAAAATACATGTCTCACATTTGCCAGATATTTTTGTCCACAGAGGCTTGATAAATAATTCATTATTTATTCAAACACTCGCATCTTATCTCCCCTGTCAAAGAACTCCTCTTGTTATCCCTTTGAGGATCTGCTTCTCTTTACTGCACTGTTTTTCTGTAACATAGTTACTCAGACTGCGCTCTCATTGATTATAAGCATTAATCACAGAGATTGTAATAGATGCAGCAATAAAGCTCTGATGCTGTGTAAAAAGAAGCTGTATCGTTTTCTGATGAAGTAACCAGAGTTCTTCCATTTGCACCATGGACATAGACAATCATGCCAGATATAAAGGACTACTGAGAGCGCATCATGACTGAGAGCGCAATCCTATAATGCGCTGGATTGGCAAGGCTGGCCGCCCTGGGCCAAATCCAACGCAGTATTGGAGAGGCTGGAGCCTCCCAATGGCAAGGGCAGGTTTGCCCACTTACTGTTGGGGAGGCCCCAGCCTCCCCAATGTGCTCTTCGGATCTGTGCCTGCTGAATGCAGATCCGAGGAAACCACGCAGCCCAAATCGGAGACACACGGCCTCCTGTTTGGGCTTAGGAGTCGACCTTATGGCCGAATCCCAAGCCCACCCATGTACCACTCCCAACACCCCTCCCCCCGCCAATCCTGTATCTGAATGGACATGGAGCCTCCCTTGCACCATCTGGCTTCAGCTGACGCAAGGGAGGCTTTGCGCGGGTGCAACGGGACCGGTGCTGCAGGCAGCATCGGTCCCATTGCTCAAGCACCAACACGCGGGTGCCAATCGGCGCCCCCGCATCGGCGCTATGTCCGTCGCGTCAACGCTATGACGTCGTGTCAATGCAACAGGCAGTGTAGGATTGTACTGTGAATGTTATATTGCAGGGTTCCCACAGGAGAAGTCACTAGCAGCCCAATCCTCAACTGCCCAGCTCCTATAGGAGCAGCAGTACCAAAATGATGACTGCTGCATCCTGTGGAAGCCAGGCAGCCACCAGAGGTTCCACAGGAGAAGAGGACATTCTGTATCATGAGCTGGATTGGATGGGCTTCTGTGCCAATCTAGCAGGGCTTTTCTTATGTTCCCATACACAGTCTTCTGAAGCAGCTTTTCCAGCAAACTAGAGGCTATTGGCTAGCAAAAAAAGAGGCTAAAGGGAGGCTATTGGGCAACTGTTACATAGGTGTAATATAGGTGTGTGTTTGATCCTTAGGAGAACTTTTTTCCTACGTTGTCCGAGGGATCTGTTGTTTTGTATGTAAATGTGCAACTGCGTTTTATGAAAACTTGAATGTGTGCCTTCCCTTAAAACACACTATTTTAAAAATGATGATTGCAATTATTTTTTCTCCTATGACAACAGTAGAGTCTCCACGAAGAATGGGAAGAAAGCCACACCGACAGAGGCAGTGTCAGCATTTTTGGCACAGCATTACTATGTAAACACATTGAGCATGATACAGACTAAACAAAGCACTTTTAAGTCCCATTTATTTTAATGTGAATCAAGCTCACTTTCCTACTGAAATATAAGAGATGTGAAAGGTGTTCACTTTGACTGAATTGTACCCATTGTTTGTTTGCAATCTGGAAACCATTAAGAAGCTGGTTTATGACAGGGCTTGGCTGTTGGCTACTAAATACTGGCTGCGTTTATATTACAATTATGACCCTCGTAGTTTGCTCTATAGGATGCTTCTTGAATCCCATCAGCCACTTTCCTTTGGTTGTCTTGGAAAAGAAAATTAATTCTATTGGTCTTCAAGACTTTAGGCTTGTTTCTATATAAGGAGGCGTTTCAGTGTGTCAAACACAAATGTTTAGATATCGACAGACAAGACCTTATCAGTGCAGCAGATCTTAGAGAATGCTCCCTCTTAAGTATGGAGATTCCTGTTGTTTATAGACAAATAGACCCATATCTTTCGCCATTGCATTGTTACAGAAATGGTGAGCATTTGCCCTAGCCAGATTTAATGTCCTGCCTTCTGCCATTCTTTCTGGGAAATTTCATAAGACACCATATGCCAATAGATTCTGCCCACACGGGCAGGGATCCATTGAAACTATTGTCCATTCCTTCCTTTATTGTCCCTTTTATGATGAGATCCGCCAAAAACATCTAACCCACATTTTGCTAGCAAGGCTGGGATGGGGCAAAAATGCAGTACCTCTTAATTGACTCCTCTGCTGAAACAACTGATATAGTGGCAACCCTTTTGTACCAGCTGATCGAGCGGCGGAATTGTGAAGGAGAATTGCTTTCTGTCTAACCCTATGGTTTTGCTTTTTGATGTTGTTTATTATATACATGCCAATAAAGGATCTATGTAAAATAAAAAAAAAGCTGGCACATGTTTCTTTGCTGTTATTCCATCACCCATCTATGTCAGCATTAGCAAATACTGCTGTCTTTTATCCAAGCCAGAACTTTCATAGACTGTTTATTATGTATTGCAATTTCTCTTGAGCTAAATGCACCTTAGGCTGAAATCAGAGATGCATTTTTAAAGTGCCTTAATTATCACTTGGAAATTTTCTTACATTTCAGTTAACATGCATTAACACTCTTTATAACACCTCTCCTCCTGCAGGAGAAAACATTCCCCCAGTCCCCTAACCAAATGCTGGCCCACAGTGCCACACTGTCATGCTCTGAGAGAATCTCAAAATATGGTGTGCAAACCTCACACTGCTGTTGGGAGTTACCTGCCCACACTCTTTGCCTAGCAAGCAAATCAGTTGCCTTGTATAGAAAACAAGCACACTTGTCAGTTATATTTATTGCAGTTATATTTATTGATTAATCTATGTGCTCCAACACTAGTGTGCACACATGGAATGGGAAAGAGAGACTTAAAAGCCTGTGAAGTAGCACAGAGGAAATTGGACCTAAGGCCCAATCCTATCGCCCTTGGCACCAGCAGTACACTCATACTGCTGGCACCGGGGTCGCAAAAGTGCCATAAGTCATATCTTTGTCTATACTTCAAAGGCTCAACTGATATTGTGAACACATGGAAACAAATATGGATGCATAGTATTCATATTGATATGGAAATAATATGTGCACACATACATGCAGAAAAGCAATAATAATTCAAACGACTTAATACACCAGGACTATCTATAAGTAGAGATAATAATTGGAGAGCCGAATACTTTAAACACATATTCCCAACAAAAAAGATCGCTTCATACAAATGGGGTTGGGGGAAGATAGGGCGCTGCCTACCCAGTAGAAGGAGAGTCGCGATGACATTGGCAGCTTTAGGTAGGAAAACAATGATTGGAAACCATTAGAACAGCCTCATCTGGAAGTGCCCAAAGTCTATGTGCAAACACGTCTCTTCCTCTGGGGAGGACAATTGATCCAGGCACCCAGTTTGCATACTAGACCACCCTTGCCCATCAGGAAGACCACACCATCTTTCAGTCACAAGTAGATTATGGTTACAGCTAGCAAACAGCTTATTTCTTTAAATACTGCAGCTATAAACACACTTTTTCCCAGTAGAGGTGACTTGCTTTGCAGAACTGTTTTAGGCACTTCTTCCTTTAAAAACTGTCTTCTCTGCAGCATAAATCTGCCCTGAGATCAAAGCTATCATGTTCACCCCGGGACAGTTCATCTCCTATAAACTTTGAAGCATTTGCAAGCCTTACAGCATTCAGGCAGACTCTTCTGAGAGAAGGACCTGGCACTTCAGTGCATCTCCCAGTCAGTAGTTTTTGCTGGATTTTGAAAGGCAGCTGCATTTTTTTTCTTGCATAATCCATAGATACTGAAAAGATCCTAATTGGCAAAGCATTTGTCCCTGATGTGCACAGAGTAGCCAATTCTATGGCACTTGGCCTTCAGACATCACCAGAAAAAGAAAAAGCTTTTGGGCAGACCAGGAAGGTAGCCGAGAAGTGTAGTTGTATATTGTTACATAATTTTCTAAAAATATTAGATTAGCAGGCCTTTACAAACAGATTAAAGGTTCGTTATGTAATCAGAATTGCTTGGTGGTTTGCATTGTAGGGCTGATCTTAGAGGTGGAGAGAAAGTAATATTCTGATTTTTGGATTTCTGGCAGCCCATTAAGTTGTGAATAATGATACAGAGAATTTTTAAGATCCAAGGGTGTTGACAGGAATAGCACCTGCAACCCACATGGGGACTCTGGATATTCCCATATTGATATACAGTATGCAAATCCAAAAAACAGAACAATAGATTGCGCAGACAGTGTTGGATGTCACAGTCCAAGCCAATTGTTTTGCAAAACATCACACAGTTAAGAAGCTACTCACCACCCCAGATACTGCTTCCCAGAATTCCATTTAGAGCTGAACTACATACAGCAAAGCCAGAAGCTGCCCTCTTGGAACAATCCACATGGCCAAGATCTCAAGTGGAAAACAATATTTCAAAGCATACATATATTGTACATTTCGTGCTACCTGACAATGTCCTCTTCAACACAGTGTAGGTATTTATGTATATTCTGTCACATTAGCAGTCATGTCTACTCAGAAGTAAGTTCCATGGGTTCAGGGAAACCTACCCCCAGGTAAACGTGTATAGAACTGCAGCCTCAATTTATTTTTTCCTGTGGTTATGGCACAACAAGATGGCTGCTTGAATGTTATGGTTTGTGGATCCAGTAGACTATTGTTGCCCACCAGGCTACATACAGTAGTGACTTCATTCTACACAGTCTGTCCCTTATCAGTCACACATTACAAGCAATGTTAAACCAGGGCCCAGCACACAGGGCTAGCCTTAGGAGCTTCAGGGCTTGATACAACAGTTTGTCGTGGGGTTCCCACCCTTGCGGTCCCTACATACCTACAGGCAGCCGCACCCAGTGCCGATGGTGCCTGCTCACCTTCAGTGCTAACTCAGAGGTAGGTGAGAATGACATGATCAAGTCAACACTAACTGCTGCCAAGGAACCCATTTTGGGCGAAAGGGTCACGGGGTGGCAATGCTCTGCTCGCCGGGCTGGCCTCACAAGCACCAGCAAACAAGTGAGGTACCAGCTACAGCAGCTGGTGGTCCACTCACAGCCCTAGTATGGGGTCCCCTCATTTGCAAGGCCCAAGTGGGTGAAATTGGTGAAATCACTCCAGGGCACGCCCTGCCCGTGCCACCTGCAGGAGTCACAAACAAACAATAAAAGTAAACAAGCTTTATTTTGAAAATATCTCTACTTTCTTGTCTTGAGCTTAATCCTTCCTTGGATGGAAGTGCCAAAGTGAACACAATCAGTGATGTCACTCAGGGGGAACGGACCAGAACGGGCGTTCCGGATCCTAACAGGCTCCGTGGCTGGTTCCGGGTTCCCGACAAGTGCCACTCAAAAGTGCGTTTCTGTTCCTAAATCATTTGAATGACACCACTGAACACAATGATTTGCTATCTGAGTCTATGGCTTGGAAATAGATTATCCACACGTTTTTAAAGACAGGAGGCATGCCGGTCTGGGGAGAGGGTTGGGGTTGGGGTTGGGATGCAGCCAGTAAGCTGCATCCAAGCCTCCGCTCCCAGGTTGCATGGCCCTGATTCAAGCTGCGCAGTGTCCTTGGCTCTGTGCCTGCTATACAGCTATACAGCAGGCGCAGATGCGAGAAACCATAGGGGAGGCTGAAGAATCCCCTGGGGCAAAGGCACGAACATGCCCTTGCCCCAGGGAGGCTCTGGAGCGCTCTAAAGCTGTGCTGGATACAGTGCACGCCTGTCCGCCTTGCTGTTCCAGCAAAGATTAGGAGTGCGCTCTGAATGCAATCTAAATGCTATAGTAGTTTTGAGAAAGAAAAAAATGGTTTTGTAATAGCAATAAGAACAGTACAGTTGTGTCTCTGCATCCTTGGGGGTTCCATTCCTGGAACCCCAGCTGATGCTGAAAACGGTGTTAAATAAAAGCAGTTCAGAACATTTAAAAAGTGTCCCTTGTGTTTTTTACTGTTGTAGAAATTAGTCTGTAGGATTAGATTTCAGGTTGCTCTGAGACAAATGACCCCTTGTCTTGGCTCACTGAACAATGGAATGCAGAAGCATTTAATCACTTCCACATGCCACTCTTCAGCGAGCCAGGGGAAAGGGAGGGGGTTGTTTGTCTCAGAGTGATTTTAAAGGGCATATTTTTCCCCTTCTCCTGGGATCAGCACAGTCCTTCTCATTTGCAGTGGCCATTGGTGTTGAGTCAAATTTGTGGATCAAAAATCACTGTTTAGAAAGGACCTGTACATTCATAAGACCATGTATTTGTGCACATTCATGTGTATTCTTGCGAAAAAAGCAAAACAACCCAATCTTTGTCATATTATAGAGATGAATATTATATGTATTACCATAAACGTAACTTCCACCCTCTGATATGCAATTGAGTGGAGACTACACATGAAGCACAAAGTCATGGTTAAGGCTGCCATATCTCTCTCTCTCTCTCTCTCTCTCTCTCTCTCTCTCTCTCTCTCTCT
>JAJKFI010000028.1:10689844-10721253 GCA_029204185.1 Lerista edwardsae | reverse complement strand
CTCTCTCTCTCTCTCTCTCTCTCTCTCTCTCTCTCTCTCTCTCTCTCAGCTGCTAGCTTTGGCATTTTTGATATTTGGTAGTCTGCAAGGGTGAAATTATTGCTGCTTTGCTAATCACCTTAATAGACACATGCCTGGATATAACATTGCAGCAGACAGCCATTCAGCATTTCCAACTGGCAAGGTCATGTCACTGCCAGCTGAGTATATATTCAGCACTTAAACCAACCTGCTCACGGACCTTTCCCTCTCCTCAACTCATCATATGTTATTTATATAAAACAAGAAGACTGTTACTATTTTAAGATTTGTTTAAGCCATAATTACCTCTGCAGAAGAGCTTAAAGGTGCATTTACAAACAGCAAGGGAAATTCAGAGTCAAACTGATAGGAAAAGGAAGTAATATTTTAGGGGTACATAATGCAATAAACAAAACACCTAGCACGGACAACACATCAACATTATACCTAGATAACAGAGATTTATTCCAATCCTTTTCTAGAAATCCTGATTCCAAGAGGAGATGTCTTTTTCTATTTCAAGGACAAGAAACAAACCAAAGCATTCAAGATATCAAGGGGAGTTTGATTTCATGAATTAAATTATTTAGTTAGATCATAGAGTATCTTCTCCGATTGAAGGAGCTAATCAGCTTGTAAAGTTTGATACATCCTTCTTCTTAACGTTGTGGTTCCCAAACTTACCTGGGGCACAACACCCCTGTATAGTAGTCTTCCTGGCTGAGTCGGACACTGCCATCTTGAATCTCCAGAAATCTCACAAGATCCAAGATGGTGGCACCATGGGATTTTGGATGCTGCCATCTTGGATCTCACAAGATGTGAGATCCAAGGTGGCATCTCCAGGGGGGATCACATAAAGGAGCAACCAGGGACATCCCATGGTGCCTCTTTGTGTGCCATAATGCCCTAAGGCATTCTGATTCACACTTTGGGAACCTCCACCTTAACCCAATGTTGTATCACTTATCACCTGGAAGTGATATTGTAGCAGGAAATGACATCATCAAACAGGAAGTGCTGAAATGTAAATTGGCATTCTTGGACTGCAGCAATTGCAATTGCACAACCATGAAACATCCCTGATAGAAAGCAAGATTAGGACAAAATATTATGTAAAAGCGCTGAACTAAAAACAAAATTAAAGAAAAACCCTCACTTGAAAATTCGAATTGTTAACACTCACAAAAGGAATATAACAAGAGTAAGGTCTGCAGTTTCCAAGACGGCTGCTCCCAGCTTTCTTTGAACCACCTGACATCAGGCTGCAGCCCACCAAATGAGTCTCGACCCACAGTTTGAATAACACTTTTAATATCTACTTGATTTATCTTGATTATCTGCATTATTTAGATCTGCTGTTGTTACGATGATGTTTGTGCATTGTGTTTTGTTAATGTTAGCTGTCTTATGGTAAGAGGCAGAATAGAGTTGTATAACTAACTAGATAATAAGATAAACAGGCTCTCTATAAAGAAAGCTTCATGCTGCAGTAAAATGTCTTAAGGTGTTAGTCCTAAGGTGTCACTGGGCTCATATTTCAGTTGGTCTGTGACACCTTCAACTGCATAATTAATAGTTTTGTTCACAGATTCAATTTGCCTGCTACCATGTTTTGAAGTAGGATCACCTTACCACCATTTATGAATGTGCAATAAAAAAGAAATGAAGTATAGTCTCAGTTTCCTGCGCCTCGGAGTTCTGAAGAAATTTCTGTGACCATAGTAAAGAGATCCTGGGGTGTCTCAGACTGCAGTCCTCTGAAGATTTGTCCAAAATGCATTTTTCAAATAATGTCTTCAGTATAAGTAACTATATAGAACAGCAGTTCATATTACTGACAAAGGAACGCCAAAGAAGCAGAACAGAAACTAACCTTTCATAATTTTCTATAATTCAGCTGAATCATGAATGCTCCCTTCTTGTTTCCAATGCAAATTGGAGCCCAAAATAACATTTCTGTCTTGTGCACATTCATTAAGGAATTTTTCCACCTTATGGCTGAACACCCCACATGATAGAGAATAGTCCGTTCTCTGCAGGAATCAAAAGAAAGAGGCATTTTAAGAATGCCACTTCCTTCGTTGTTGTTTTTAAAAAGGCACTCAGTATTGCTAGCTACTGAATTGTTTCCTGAAGAATAACTTTGTTCTTATCACCTGACTAGAGATTTGAGATAAACAAGAATGCCAGATAAATAAGGCAGAAGATCTGGCATTGTTTAAGCATTTAGGTTACTGAGCTATACACACTTAACTGGAAGCGAGCTCCATTGTGAGACTTGCTTCTAAATAAACATTCATAGAGTTTGGCTAATGGTCATCCATTGAGGCCAACAGGCAGTGGCATTTCTGGAGGGGGCTGTCCCACAAGTACCTCTCTAGGCAGTTCAGCTGGGGAGAAGCTGCCACCACCACCCCAGCCGTGCTGCCCCAAGGGCTGCCCACACCCGCTGCCTCCCCCATAGGTGTTCTGAAGGCTAGAAAGGCTGCACACTGCTTCCCTGGTCCTCAGAATGCCTTCTAACAGTCAAAAATATCTTTTAAGGCTTAAAAACATCACTTCTTGTTTCCCTCAAGAAAAATCGCCTTTTTTGCTAGCTCGCTCTCTTGCTCTGTGTGCGTGCGCGCATGCGCGTGTGTGTGTGCGTGCGCATGTGCGTGCATGCGTGCTTACGTGCACCTGAAATGGGCATTCTGAAGGATGGGGAGCACACGGCATCCCCACCCTCAGAAAATCTTCCAGATGAGAACAGCTCCAGTAAGATTTGGAGATGGGGCTGGCCCAAATCTACAGGTTTGAATTAGAACCCCCACAGATAATGTATAGATAATGTACAGACATACAGCCATTCACACAATGCACAATCTGTACTCAACATTTAAGGACTCAATTTTCAGAGTCACTATTAACATGAATACATGTACAGTCATAACCAAATAAGCATGCATGTGGGCACACCATGCCTGTGGGCACACTAACATGAGATCCAGGTTGCATTCCAGGTTGGAACATCAAATTTGGAGTTGCTTCCCAAGTCAACAGAATTGGGTTTTCAAAATACACACAATTAGAAGAACAGCTGACTTAAACTCACCAAGAAATTCTGCCTCAGGGAACTAAAAAAGGGTTTTAAGAAACTAGTTTTCTCTCAGTAAAATTGAACTAATTAATTATGTTTTTCTTTGAGAGAGCGCTTTTTAAACCAACCTTGAGTCTTCTTCATGGCAGAGAACTGAAGAGTAGTAATAATCCTTATTTTGTAGTTGCCCTTCAATGCAGAGGTTGCTTCTCACAAGAATCATTCAAGGAACAATTAGTACTCTCCAGTTGCCAATATTCCAACTGAAAAGTGTTTGGAAACATTTTTCCTTTTTCCATTAATCTGACATTGCTTCTGGCATTTCAGTGATAGCTAAATTCAGACAACACAGCATGCTTGAATGATAGGCCATCCATAGCACAATGCGATATGTGTCTATGCAGAAGTAAGTCCCATTATGTTCAATGGGGCTTACTCCCAGGAAAGTGTCACTATTATGTGACATAAGAGGGCAGGTCCTCTTATGGATCCAGAATTGGTTGAGGGCCAGGAAACAGAGAGTGGGGGTCAATGGACAATTTTCACAGTGGAGAGAAGTGAAAAGCGGAGTGCCCCAGGGATCTGTCTTGGGGCCGGTGCTTTTTAACTTATTCATAAATGACCTGGAGACAGGGATAAGCAGCGAGGTGGCCAAGTTTGCGGATGACACAAAACTTTTCCGGGTGGTGAAAACCAGAAAGGATTGTGAAGAGCTCCAGAAGGATCTCTCCAAGTTGGGGGAATGGGCAGCCAAATGGCAGATGCGTTTCAACATAGACAAATGTAAAGTGATGCACATTGGGGCAAAAAACCAAAACTTCACCTATAGGCTAATGGGTTTTGAGCTGTCTGTGACAGCTCAGGAGAGAGATCTTGGGGTGCTGGTGGACAATTCAATGAAGGTGTCGACCCAGTGTGCGGCAGCAATTAAGAAGGCCATGCTTGGGGTCATTAAAAAAAGGGTTGAGAATAAAACAGCCAATATTATCATGCCATTCTACAAATCGATGGTAAGGCCACACCTGGAATATTGTGTCCAGTTCTGGTCGCCGCATCTCAAAAAGGACATAGTGGAGCTGGAAAAGGTGCAGAAGAGAGCGACAAAAATGATTCCGGGGCTGGGGCACCTCCCTTATGAAGAAAGACTGCAGCGTTTGGGGCTCTTCAGTCTAGAAAAAAGGCGCCTGAGGGGGGACATGATTGAGACATACAAAATTATGCATGGAAGGGATAGAGTTGATAAAGGGATGTTCTTTTCCCTCTCTCAAAACACCAGAACCAGGGGACATCCGCTAAAACTGAGGGTTGGGAGAGTTAAAACAGATAAAAGGAAGTACTTTTTTACTCAGCGGGTAGTTAATCTGTGGAACTCTTTGCCACAGGAGGTGGTGATGGCATCTGGTCTTGATGCCTTTAAGAGGGGATTGGACGGATTTCTGGAGGAAAGGTCCATCGTGGGCTATAGGCAATGATGGATTGTGCAACCTCCTTACAAAGGTGGTGGGCTACTGGTACCGGGTGCAAGGGAGTGGCAACAGGATACAAGCATCTTGTTGTCTCATGCCTCCCTGGGGCACCTGGTGGGCCGCTGTGAGATACAGGAGGCTGGACTAGATGGGCCTTTGGCCTGATCCAGCAGGGCTCTTCTTATGTTCTTATGTAAAGTGTGCAGAGGATTGGGCCTTTCAGCCCAATCCTATTCGCCATCACCAGCACCAATGCATCTGTGCCAAAAAGACATGGTATTAGGATTAGGCTGTTGACTATGACAAAAATGCACACCTCACCTTTCTGTTACAAAAACAACATCTAAGGCTGCCCCCTAATAATATAAATCCGTAAATACGACGAGGCAGGAGAAAACAGCAGATTGTGAGGTTTAGAATTTTGCTCCATCCACATTTGTCCAGGGTGGCGTTGTTAACTTTTTGTTTCAAACTCTGTGAAATCAAATGCTAAAACGTCTTAGCCTGTGCAGCAGAGAAGGGCACGAGATCGTACAAGGAAGCAGCATAGGGAAACGCAGCCCTCACAGGTGCCACTGGCACAGCATCATGTTCAATCTCCAACCATCCTGCCGCCCCCAACAAAAGATATGGAGGAACCAACATCCACATGCCCCGAATTCCTTTCCGGTTGTTCGGGAATCCTGCTCTGGCATGAGTGGCCTTGTGGTGATGCTGAACTAAGCACGTCTTGCAACCCTATGGAGCAAGCATGCCATCGGGGACGGCACCAGAGTTGGCCTATGCTAAGGCACTGGCTAGGGCCTATGCCCATCAGAAGGCCTAACTGGATGGGCCGATCGCTGAACCCTCAATATCAGTGTCTCAGTGGCATCCAATGTTCCATTGGCAGTGGGGATCATGCCATGCACAACTTTGCCCCAGGGTGCCCAGCACCCTAGCATGGATGAATCATGTGCATCGCCAAAAGAATTAATGAATACAAAGCCATGTACAAAGCAGTGTCCTCTACAACAAAGGTGACATTTTGTGATTTAAATTACAAAAAAACAAAAAACAAAAAACGTGCAGCAATATTTGAAGATCAGAACACCAGCAACAAGGGACAGCATCAAGCATTCGGCGAACTGGCTAAAGGTGTATGCCTATTAGAGGGCCCACCCAGTTAGACCGACCCCCTGAATCCTTCAGTGTCTGACTGCTATAGGGCTGCCCATTCCTTGATCTGAGAGGGTGGAAAGTACAGTTTATGTAGCACAAGGCTTTCTGTAAGCTTGGCAGGACAGAAGCTGTTTTTTCAGAAGTTAAAGATCATACCAGCCCTGTGAATCATGGCAGCTGTGATTACTGAGTGGCCATCACAAGGCTAGCAAGTTCTCCTGTGCTAACAGCCTCTTGGAAGAAGCCTACTCCTAACATTCCCTATCAACCAACTTTGACTGTACTTTAAAAAAAAAAATCACATCACGAATGCCTTCCATCAGCCTGGCCATAACATTTTCAGCAGGAACACCAGAGCCGCTGCTTTCCCCTTGTCACATGAGGCAACAGCACAGCACTGCCTTTGACTAGCTGGGAAGAGACAGTACTGTGCTATATTGATTTCCAGTCTCTTCCGTGTCCTTCTGGGGCTTTAAGGCCAGGAAAAAGCAAGAGAAAAGAGGAGACTGGCAGCTGCCATCGCACAGTGCTTCATTTCATCCATCAGGAAAAAGGACTTGCTGGCAAGGCAGCCAATATGATCCTGTGCGAGCATCACTGAACAATGTTGGGAGCAAGAAAGAAAGCAGTCAGTTCCAGTAGAAAGTGAAACCTCTTCTATCAGTATTGGGGAAGGGGATTTTATTCTACAGACAGGTTTCCCCCTCTAGTATGACTACAGAAAAGAGGCATGCTTACTGCTGATGGTGCATCTGTTGAGGTGTTAGGAAAATCTCATAACACAAACTGCTGTACAGTATTTTAGCACTGCAAACATGTCCTGCAAACAGGCAGTTAGCATGCCCATTGCAATTGTGCCTCCTGGGTGAAATGAGGTTGCATGAAATATTTAGATGCCCATGACATCGGTGGTGAGTGACCAAATGATTTTTAAAAGAATTCTTTCTAGGTCAAAAACTTGTGTGCTGCACACTTAAGTATAGGAATGCCTGATTATCCAAATAAGGATTATCCCATAATTATATATAAATATCCCATTCAGCCATGCAAAGGAGCCTATGCATCCTTTGTGCATAGGCTGCATCGCATGTTACTGAGACTGGACTGGCATGTGCATCTTGCTAAAGGAAGATGAACCCCTTTGAACCCCTCATTGAACTCAATGGCATGTTCTTCCAAACAGACATGCACAGGATTGCACTGGAAGCTAACAGCCCAATCCTATACAATTGGACTGCCAGGTAAAGTGCATTATGACAGCAGAAACTATTTCTGCTGGTGTAAAAATGGCCACCAATGGCACACACAATGCTCTATCGTTGGTGGT
The DNA here is from genome assembly GCA_029204185.1 of Lerista edwardsae. NCBI lineage: Eukaryota > Metazoa > Chordata > Lepidosauria > Squamata > Scincidae > Lerista > Lerista edwardsae. The sequence continues at coordinate 10,714,196 of JAJKFI010000028.1, read as the reverse complement.
TCTGCAAGCAATGCTGCAAGAGTGAGCGATGCTGCAGCTCTGGTGCCAGACCCTGCCACGCCTGCCAGACCCAGTAGGCCAGAGATGGGGGTGGAGGTGGGTGGGGAGAGGGAGGGGGGGGCAAACCAAGCAGGGACACGGAGACACCAGGGTGGGGAGGAGGTGGGAGGGGATGAATCTGGCAGCAACAGTGCGCACCAGAACCAATCGCCTCCTTTTCGAAGCTCCCAGCCTCTTTGCTCTCCAAAAGTGGTGGGTATATCTGAGGAGATCTCCTCACCAATGGATGCAGTACACACCTTTTTGGCTTGGCTGCATTGGTGGGGGGGGGAGATGTAGAATTGGGCCCTAATTGTATTAAAACAGGAGGTTCTCTTTCTGTAAAGCAATGCTGCTTCACAAGTAATTATTTAAGGCAGAGGTTCTCAAACTGCCTCCTTAAGGGGGAGGAGAAAAGCAGCAACGTGATCAGGAGGTTCGCACTGCTGCTGGAGGTGAGGGCTTTTTCTTACTTACCCCACACAGTGCCAGCCTCCTGGGGGGTCCGGGGAAACTACAGAGCACTCTGCAGGATTCCCTGCACCACTAAACAGCTAAAAAAGCAAAACATGGCCACTTCCATTTTTGTGATAAAAACCAGAAGTGGCAGTTTTTTGCTTTATTTGGAGGCACGGGGACGTCAGCAGAGCAGTCTGTAGGCTTCCCAGATCCTTCAGATGACCGCACTGCATGGGGTAAGTAACAGAAACAACCTTCATTCCCAACAGCAGCACAACCATGCCGATCATATTGCTGTTTTCCCCCCAGAAGCTCTTGCTTCAGTTCTCAAACTCCCTCGGCATTTGAGAACCTCTGATTTAAGGTGTTTTTTTTAGCAACTCTGAGTCTAAATGTTTTTCATTTTTAATTAGCCTTTCATATTCCATAACTCCTCCATCACAAGTCTAAGGAGCCATGTTTCTGAGGCTTATAGGAATTGGCAGTTACTGACCATTGCTTAGTTGACAGCAGTAGATTGTAGAGCAATAGGACTGAGCCACCTTTGAGACACCAGAGTTTCATCTGTAGTTTCCACACTGGGGTTCCAAGAAATATCAGAAAGGTCAGAAGCACCTCTCAATTACCGCACACACCATTACTATAGAACAGTGTTTCTCAGGGTGCAATCCTAAACTGAGTTAGGCCGGCATAAGCTAAATCAGCAAAATTTGGCAAGCACAAGGGACGCCGTAAAGTATATTTGGACCACTCGGAGTCAGAGAGGCCAGCATACAGATGTGAGCCATCCTCCCTGACTCCGAGAGTAGTCTAAACATGCTTTATGGTGGCCCTTGTGCTGGCCAAACTTTGCTGGCTTAGTTTATGCCGGCCTAACTCCAGTTTAGGATTGCGCTCGCAACTATTGTCCCCCGCCACACCCCTTTGCATGGCTCACCTATTGGAAGGACCACCAGAAATAACTGGCAATGATGTGATCACCAGTTCTTTCCAGACTGGTAGGCCAGGCACAATGCGACAAACACAACATATGGCTGACCTCTAACATGAAACTTACTCTCATTCCTATCACGTGGTGAGCAGTCATCTTTCCTTTCTTCACTGCGTTGAAGGCCAGCCATTTTGACAACACACAATGTATCATCAGGCAACTAACACAGCCTTTGTATACAGGGACCACTGCCCCTGCATTGGAAGTTTCCAGAGGGTATGGAATGATTTTATCTTGATACTATCTTCCCTTCTCCCATGTTGTTCCTGAAAGTGGGAGAAACAAGTCTTCCTTTCCTGACTCATTACAGTGAGTGCAGCTAAGCAGCACCATAGCAACCAGGTTGGAGGAAGTGATGCCTTAGAAAGCTATTATGACTGAACAGGTTTAAACACCCAATACATACTCTAGAGTTTACAGAACATCTCCAGTTTTCAAGTGCCATAGGAGATCAGAATTTTCCAACCTTCCAACCGCCAATTCAGGCATTATTTCTTCAGAAATGTATAAGGAAATGTGTGGAATCAGGACTCCCTTTGCCTGAAATGGAAGAATGAAGCACACGGCCTTACTGGTCGTTAATACAAGTAGAGGGCTGGAGATTACTCCTAGCACTCCCTAACAACTTGCCTACGTTGGCCTCTGAGAGTTGAAAAAGGGTAAATATAGCCTCCCCACTGCAAAGGCCAACAACAGGTAGAAGACTGGATTCTACACATTCCCTCATGGAGAGACAAAATGCCACTTGCTCCCCAAGAAGCCATAACGCTTGCCAAGATAACGTCATTTGTCTTACCTACCCTACTGAAGGATATAGAACTCTATGGCGAACTTTTTCATTTACACAGAAATGGATATTATATTGTGCTTTACAGAGTGATGTGGGAAAAAAGACCTGGTCCCTATCTTAAAGAGCTTACAAGTTACATTTCAGACAAAGAAGAAGCAAAAGGAGAGGCCTGGAAGATAACAGAGGCAAGGATTATACAGGAAAAGTACAGCAAATGGAGTTACCCATACTAAAGGTTCAGTTACTGTAGGAGAGAACTAAGGAATTCTGCAAAAAGCTTCACAGAAGAAAAGGGTTATATAATCTACCTTTGATTTGATAAAGCACCATTGGTAATAGGTAGGATACCAAAGAAACCGTCCCACCAATTTTCCTGAACATTTTTTCTGTTGAAAGTATCCCTCCCTTCACTGTGATTAAAAAAAATGAAACTTTGGCATATTATTTATGGTGCAGGACCAGACTCTGGTATCCACTTGGTTTGCAGCCCCTCAGTTACAGGTAAATACCTGTAATCAGCTGTGGAACACAGCAATGCTCTGAAGCACTGAGCGTAGAATGTTTCCAAAACTTTGTGAAGTTTCAGAGCACAATTCTAACCTGGAGTTAGGCCAGCAAAGTTTGGCTGGCACAAGGCCCACCGTAAAGCGCATTTGGACCACTCTTGGGGTCAGGGAGGATGGCTCACTTCTGCATGCTGTCCTTTCTGACTCGAGTGTGGTCCAGACATACTTATGGTGTCCTTGTGCCGGCCAAACATTGCTTGGCCTAACTGTGTCGGCCTAACTACAGGTTAGGATTGTGCCCTCAGTCACTTTGCATGACTTCCTCACATTTGGGGGGAGGAATGCTGCTGGGTTTATTCACACATCACTCTGGAACATAATCCTAGTCATGCCTACTCAAAACAAGTCCCATTGAATTGACTGGGGCTTATTCCCTGGTAAGCATGCATAGGATTGCAACCTGAGTCATTGTTTATTAGAAACTTATGATTCCAGTAATGTACAGATTTCTCAAAGTAGTGTGCTGTACCTGGGGCAATATACCCCCTGCCCCCCTTAGTTATGCCATTGGAGTGAGCCAACTGTCACAATTTTCACAGCCAACTTCTCTGCCCTGAAGAGAAACTCCGAGGTGTGGTACCTGGGGAAATGAACCACCTACCCCCCCGGTACCTGGGGAAATGAACCACCTACCCCCCCCAGTAATGGGATCTGGGGATTGACTAGCGGAACGCTGGGCGGGACTTACGCGTGATTGGCAGCCCGCCCATTTCGTTCCTTGGGCTGCCGGGGGAGCGCGCCCCACTGCTGCATGTCCGATCATCTGGCGCGCCCCCCACCCGTCTCCCTGGCGAGCCAGCACCCCCCCCAGGCCAGGACGGGCTGCGGACCGAACGGACGGGCAGCCAATGACGCGTAAGTCCCGTCTAAGCCCCACCCAGCGTTCCGGTAGTCAATCCCCAGATCCCACTACTGCCCCCCCAATTATGCCACTGGCGTAAGCTGATGTTTGCAGGGTTCTCAGAGGTCAAAGGGGAACACCCTCTTTGCAAGATCTGAAAGAGCTAGGCCTATATGCTCAGTTAAAAAAAATGAGGGGAGAATTTTCTTGCATGAGGCCAAGATTTTGAGTATGAAGGATATATAGGTTGGTACAGTGGACAGTTCTAAAAAACAGACTATATCTAGCTTAAATTAGATGCACATTTCAATCGCTGCTGTTTCAGGTATATGGAAACACCTTGAAATTTTTTTTCAAAAACATCTTTCTTTGCTTGGAGGTTCCCTGAAAATGTTGCAAACATGCAACTTTAAAAGTGTTGCACGAACTCGCCTATGGTGGGCACATTAAATGTGCCCCAAACAGGGATTAAGTTTACTTATAAATAGCAAGAGGTGGTAAATAACAAGGTAGAACTGTGTTAGAGGCATAGAGGCTTTAGTAGTTGTAGTTTGATCCTGATCACACACTTTTTAAATTAAAAAAAAAAACTCCTATAATGAAAGCCAATTCAGTACAAGTTTTGTATTTCATTCTGCCAGTGCTACAAGCCCATAGGATTGGTCTGTCAGCACAGATGTATGTGGAGCCTTAGACAACCACCATCTGGCAGGTTCTAAGAATCAAGAGAATTTCAGTGGAGACCAGTACGAGAAGCAATATACAGTAAGCCTACTTTCTACCAAAAATGCAGCACTTGGCCCAATAGGGAAGCCTCTCTCTGGCCTCTAAAAACTAATGGATCATAGCCCATAGAACTTCATGGAAGAAGTGAGTCTATGATAAGAAACTGGAGGGGAGGGGTTGAAGGAGATGACTCACTTGGAAAGCCTCCCTGAGGTGAACAACAAAGATTTCTCAGAACGCATGACACAGTTTTCAGTCAACTTGCTGAGAACCAGCTTCCCATGGGGCCATCAAGTTCTTATTTGATCTCATGAATGTTAGCATTTGCATTGAACGTAATCCCATTATAGATACAAAGATTGCATATGCCCAGCGCCAGCTCCAGATTGCTGAAGGCCGAAGGGCAAAGTTCTTCCCTCCATCTCTCCATGGTCTTCTCTCTTGGCCCCCCATTGCCACTAGTACTGAGGGTTCAAGGTGAACCTTGCCAGCTGGACCCTCTGATGGGAGTGAGTCCTTGGCCAGCACCCTACCTGGTTAACCTCTGTTACCACCCCTGCACAGACCCTAGAAAGAAATCCAAAGGGGGGATGTCACAATAATGAAATAGCCGAGATACACTATGGGCAGCCCAATCCTAACCTATGCTGGAATGCAATAGGCCCACACTGTATCCAGTGCAAGTTAGGCGGTAGCTGGAGGCTGCCTCAAGGTAAGTCCCAGCAGTCCCAGTAGGGCTACTTGGAGCTGCTACAGCAAAATTATGCCAGATCCTGTCTCCTTCTCCCTCTCCAGGCCAGCCTGCCTACAGGTCCGCCCTCTCTCCAACCCCCCCCACTCCAATCTACCTCCCTCCACCCTCCCGTGCTAGCCAAAGTCAGCTGACCTTACCTGTTGCTGGATCCTGGCGCAGACAGGCTGGTGCACTGGCCTAGCCTGCTCTGGAGTGGTGCAGACATTCATTATGGCACGTCTGAGACAGTCCGAGGCTAGCACAGGAGACGAGAGCCCAAAGGATTGCGCCCTCAGCCTCTCTATACACCTCTATTCATGCACCAAAATATATACTGTTATCTCACAAAATGTGTGTGTATGTCCATGGGTTATATTCAGTAATGGGATCTGGGAATGGACTACAGGAACGCTGGGCGGGACTTACGCGTGATTGGCAGCCCGCCCGTTCCGTCAGCTGCCCACCGGCCACGCGGGCTTCTCCTGGGCAGCGCGCCCCACCACAGCTCATCTGATGACCCGGCGCCCCCCCGTCCCCCCCCCGGCGAGCCGGCACCCCTCCGAGGCCAGGGCGGGCAGCAGACCGAACGGACGGGCAGCCAATGACGCGTAAGTCCCGCCGAAGTCCCGCCCAGTGTTCCTGTAGTTCATTCCCAGATCCCATTACTGGTTATATTAACTGGGCAATTTCATGGCTGATTTCCACGGCTTCGTATGATACGTATGTATAGAATCCACTGGTGTTTCGGCAACAAATATTTCAAAATTGTTTTTTTTTTTAATACAGCATACTTATATCTCCAGACACTGCAGGCTTAGGCATGCAGCCTGCAATTTCTACCATCATCAGAGAGCTTGTAGGCTTGTTAATAAATAACTTTTCAGCAGCCAGCTCTCCCTGCCTCCAGTCCCCACAAATCCCCCTTGGTTCCGATGTTGGCTCTGTCCTTGAAGGGGAAAATCCCTGGGAACAGCAGTTAATGCTGCTGCTAACCCAACAGGGTTTTGGGTGGGGGTGTTCCTAGGTGGACCAAGCTGGTTTCTGTGGTACTGATAATAAGCCTTCAGGTCGTCTCCAAGAGGAGGTCTTGGCGGACTGAGAGGGCAAAGGAACGATTGGGAAATCTTGTTCATCCCTCCACTCACCTTTTTAATAATCACAAGTCTCTACTTATATAAACTAACAAAAGCAGCAGTGGTTTTCTAAAAGCCCATCAGAGGAAGTGCCATTCTAGAACAACAGAACATTTGTCATAAATTGAAAATCTCTGGAGCTGCAGAGGCAGAATAACTTAAATTTCTATCTTCAAGAGCTTCATAAATATTCTGGGCTGTTGGAACCAGGATAGTAGCTTGTCTCTTTTCAAATGTGGCCAAAAAAAAAAAAAAAAAACCCCTTCAAAAACAAAACAAAAACCCCCCATATTTTTCTAACCTTGTCAGTCTCAATTTCCTCAGGGATGTTCAGCTGAATATGTGCAGCCCTCTATGAAAAAGAAAGGGTCTTATTAAGAATCTTTAAAATGTGCCAGAGGGGGTTCGCCACTGCTTTCACAACAGAAGGAGTTAGCCAGGAAAACCACAAAAGCTTTCCCCTTTGACTAGCTACAGTATTTATAAAAATAGCTCACTTTACCCAATGTTCACCAACATTATATTATACAGTTGCAATATACAATGCAGGGAGGCACCAGAGGTTTTCACGCACAGGACATTAACAGTTTTACTAGTTTTAATTTAGAACATTTGTTTACCGTCTTTCTGTCCCATTAAAGGGACCATCAAGCCAGCTTATACAATAGAAACAGGCAATTTGAAAACAGGTAGCCTGACAATATGCAATTCTAATCAACTAAAACAGAGCAGCAACCAACCCAAACAAGGCAAAACACAAAACTGCCAAAACACAAATGGCCAAACAACATGAAAAGGCCTAAGCCCATCTTTGAAAAGCTTGCAGCGATGGAGCCACTCAAGCTTTGCGTGTGTTAGGCATTGCTCTGAGCAGTGGATATAGAGCCAAATCTGCAATACAGGGGAGCTACCTCCAGGAAAGAAGTCTTATTCACCATGGCAGAGGCACAGCCAGCCCATCAATGACATGGACAATGCAACTTGCGTCAAGCAGTGGGTGGGTGGAGGAGCAGCAAACTCAGGGCGCCCTTCGCCCTAAGTCTGCTGCTGCTATCTCTCTCTAGCCTACTGCAGGTGGTTCACAGCAATCCACTTCCCCACCCACTCACTCCACACCTTCCTTGCGCAGTCCCTTTGCACATGCAATTTCCTGTTTTGTTTCAAGGGGCCATATAAAGAATGAGATGAGACACCCAAAAACACACCTCAGGAGGAAGGCAGTGGTCCGCTTCCCTATGCACACACCTCAGGTGGTTCCTTTAAATAAAACAGGAAGTGCTCTGAGCAGGAAGGAGCAAGCTGAAGTGGTAATGAGTGGGATTGGGGTAGTGCATGCACAGCACATGTACAGCAGCAACAACAGGCAGCAGATTACACTGGGACATCCCTGGTCAGAGGTTAGGAAATACCATCACATTGCTATCCACGCTTATTGCAGCTTGTGGAAACTAGAGGCTCAAATTTTATACCCTGGATATTTAATGCAGTGGTCACCAGCAAAAGTAGCAGCCTCCTATAGAATGCGCATTCCAAAGTACAGGTTGTGCCTCAGTATCCACTGGCTCAGTATCCACTGATTTGACACCACTGATACTGGGGTCCACCTTTAAATGCCTTGTAACAAGGAAAAAACGGCCAAAATCCAATTCCCTACCTTTGTACATTCCATTAGATTCCATTATTCACTCTGTGACCGACTGTAGGGGGTGGTGCTACAGTCGTTTACAGTAGGTGGTTACATCTTTGTTTCTAAGCCTGTAGAGCCGGTGTGTGTTCAAGGACAAGCTTCCGTGGCCTGCATGACTGACTATACACCGTAGTGCACGGAACGCCATTACCTTCCCACCGAAGTGGTCCCTATTTATCTACTCGCATTGTTTACATGCTTTCCACCTGCTAGGTTGGCAGGAGTCTGTATAGTTAGTTACAGCGGCGTCATGCAGCCAGAACGCTGGGCGGGAGGAACGGGTGAGTGGTCCGTTTCCCCGGGGGCGGGGAAGACGGTGAAAAGGACCGGAATACAACGGGCGGGCTGCTGTTCACCCGTTCCTCCCGCCCAGCGTTCCGGCTGCATGACGCCGCTGGTTAGTTACTTATAATTGCTTGAAAACTAGGTACTGTGGAATTGCATGATTGTGTCCATTGTTCCTGTGCTCTCCTCTTTCCTACCTGCTTTTCCTTCAGTCTGAAATGTAAGTTTATACAGCCAATCCAGTTGCTGGACTTTATTGCTGGGTTTTCTTTCTCCACTTCAAGCGATTAGTGTTTTACATATATAACATTTATTTGTAACTTGAATCTAATAAAATGAAAATCTCTTACAAGTAGTTTCAAATAGCACCCTCTCCTGACTTTTTCCTGGCGTACAACCACATTTCTTAAACAGATGTATTCAGACAATAAAGGAAACTTGACTAAAATGGGAAAACCATAAAATGGATGATATAAACTATAAAATGTTATAGCCCTCATGGATTTCCATGGAACCTAACCAAACGGCAGTCCACATCCTACTGAAGATTGGATTCCCTTTGTAATGGGCAGAAGATTTAGTTGAGAGGGTTAATGCCTCTGTTTGCCTGAAGATAAGAGCTGAAGATCTGAAGGTCGCCAGTTCGGGACAGCCGGAAGTCTCTGTGAGTGGCAGAACTCGTTAATTACAACTGATTAACAGCTGAGCTTCGGCTGCCTTGTGTGAGGGGGAGTTGTGCAGAAGTCAGCCGCTTCTCTGGTGGGAGCAGGGAAGCTGCTTATCAGCCAGCAAGAAGACAAACAGGTGGCCAGAAAGAAGGACTAAATCCAGAAAGATCCATCTGTATGTGTGTAGTTCTTGGAAGATAGAACACTTCTGTAAAAATTGTAAAAACCTTTGGGTTTCTGAATAAAGTCTGCCTATGTAAACCGCCTTGAGTTACAGTCACTAGAGAAATCTGGTGACCTAAGAAAGGCGGTATATAAATCCAAGTATTATTATTATTATTATTATTATCTAGCGGCTGCATTTGGTATAGTGTCTAAATCAATGCCTTCTAGGATGACAATGGAGACACATGGAAGTGAGTTTTTAAAGCTATTTTTCCATTGATTTTTATATCCATTGATATCCACTGGGGGTTCCAGAACGCAACCCCAGTGGATGACAACGCATGACTGCATCTGAATAATTGTATTCTAGTTCTAAAAGGCCCTTGTTTAAGTGATCACCAAATTTAATGAAAACATTCCTTTAAAAAATACTTTCGTTTCCCCAAAATAGTAAATGTTCACCAAATTTTAGACCACCTAATAATCCTAAAGTGATAACCACATATTGAATTCTTGTCATTTTCGTAAAGTTTTTGACAGTTAAAAAATGTTTTTGTCTCCCAAAAATAGTAATTTTTTATAATATAACCCGGACCCGAACCCCACGTTTACTAAATTTGGTGAACATTTACTAAATTCGGTATAACCATGGTTTGTTTTTGGACCACAGTGCTAGGGACTCACAGTTTAATTCACAGGACTCACAGGCAAGCATCTAATTTGTTCCCTTTCTAAAATGATAAGTGTGGATCACAACCAAACCAAAGTTAAGACTAGTTAAATCCAGTTGATATCATCTGAAGACAGAGCTGTAATGTCTTACCCCAGCCCAGCGCCCTGGGGCAGTGACGTCATGGCTCTGCCTGTTTGCACCCCCCCCCTGTGATGTCCCTGGAGGAGGGGTGCTCGTAAATGGCAGCACACCTTCTTCAGGGAGAGCCCGGAGGGTACTGGAGGAGGGTGCACACATGAAGCGACGAGCACCCCCTCCTTCAGGGAGACCCCGGAGATGACTGTCTTCACACTGCTTGCAGTGCAAAGACAGTCACCTCCATAACTGGGGCGGAGCCTGGGGCCAATCCTGCACCCCCTTTTAGCACACCTGGAGCCTGGAGCGGGTGCTCCTCTGGCTCCGCCCTAGTTACAGTTCTGTCTGAAGATGCTTAAATAGACTTCCTCACTGAAATAAACTTTGCTTGGATGGTCACCATTGATTCCTAAAGGGACATAGCGCAGCAAATACTATTATTGTCAAATATCTGCTGTAACAGGAGTAAGAAGTTACAAATGTAATTTGGTTCAAAATGGTAAACAACTAATCACAAGGATAATATGGGCAGAGGAGCAGGGAAAGAAATTATGTTCCTCTTTGGCACCAACTCCACACTTATTCATGATCAAGGATTTGATAATTAAATGTATTCAAAATTAAAATTCTTTCAAAATTAAAAATGACTGTGTGCTGACTCTCCACAGACAGGAGTAACTAGATCTGACAAAATAATAAATGCAATTTAGAACAATTCGGTGTGGTGACAGTCATGATGCAGATAAGACAAGACTGAAGAAACAAAAACCCTGAAGACTTTGAGAGGTCACTATTATGCAGATTCCCGTCACAATTTCAGGTTGTCTCTTTTCTGAAGGCACGTAAATGAAGTGGCCAGAGTTTGCACTCAAAGATCCTGCAGAGATAGGAACCTTGGTCACATATGTTAAGCCTCTGTTTGCCTAATCCTCATACAGTAAATGAGAGCCCAACAGACAGCTTAACTGGCCAAAGGCAATCAGGCACACTGCCACATTAATCCTATGAAGAGGGTCCACAAGCTATTATTGAGAACCTTCTTGAGAATCCTCCTAATGTCTTCCCAGACATTTCTATTGTGTATGCTAATATTCCACATCCCTCATTCATTTTGATTGCCCTGTTCTCTTTCTTGATGGACCGCTTTGTTAAAACAGGTATCAGGATATCTACTCTTGTGTTGGTTACCTGTGCTTGGCTGCCTCATGCTGTGACCCAAGACCTCCTCTTTGCCCTGATACCTTTTCCTAAACTTGAACAATTGGGATTTTCACCTTTTCAATCGTCAGGATCCTTGTAAGAGTTCCTGGTTTTCATGACTGAAGTGTCTTTCTCCTCCCACCCTGGATCATGCCTCATGGGCTGCTATGCTGTTAAGGCGCCCCTAAGTGAACCACTGTGGGCTGTCTCAGAGCTGAAATCACAGTTGCCTAAAGCCATGCAGAAACACTCCCCACTCTGATCGCAACATCCTTGGACAATCCACCTTCACGCACTGAGTGCAACTCCACTGTGGAATCCCCTGTGCAACTCCACCTTCACGCTGACTTCTCGCTTGAGTGTCTGCTTGGACTGGAGTCTTTCACCCCTCTGGATCTATTTTTAGCAATATTGCCAAGTCTTCCAAGCTCTTCTGTTTGGCTCTGGGCTGAACACCTCACTCCTGAACCTGATAATTTTAGCTCCTTTTTGAAGGCTTGTGGTACTGGGTGGAAGCAAAGTCTCCAAATGCAATTTAAGCCCAGCATCTCTGGCTGTAAGGAGCCAATTCTATCCACTTTCACTTCCTTCACAGCTACCCTGCTGAAACCACACTGCTGAAGTTCCAGCTAAGCCAGGCTCTTCTTTCCACAGTGCCACGGATGTTTTTTCCCCACTATCCCTCTTGCTTAGCTTGAGCTTTGCCTCTCATTAAAAAAAGCCTCTGCGCTACCTGGAGTTTATACTGTATTCTTTACAGACAGGCGGTGTCTCCTCACTAGCCCCGCGCCCAGACACCATCAGCACCGCTCTCTGGTATTCCCCAAGTGGCCCTGCCTCCCTGGCCTGTTGCAGTTATTGATGACTGTTGTTTTACATGCTATTTGTCTCCATTCCCTGTGTATTGTAACTAATCCCCTCAATAAACTTGTTCTTTCGTTTTGCACCAATTTGGACTCCAGGTCCCTTCTTTTCTCCCATCTCTCTCCTAATACCAACCTGCAGGGTGTGTGCACCACTTACAACAGTCGGAGAGTACCTAGGCGTAAGTGCAGTAGCTACACATGCATAGGCTTATTGTCCCCTAAGCATCCATGGCAACAACATTCAAATTACACGGAAGCCCCATTTTCTATATCCCACTTCTAAAAAGACCAAGCATAAATGGAGGCTAGATGGGCACGTTATAGAACAGGTCAATACCTTTAAATATTTGGGTATTACCTTCTCCAATAATTTAAATTGGAAACAACACGTTGAGAACATTTCACTTTCCACCTCGAGATCTTTAAGTTCGTTAAGACGTTTTTTTTACGCCAGAGGAGGACAACTCGTTCCACCTATGATTAAGGCCTTTGAGGCTAATATGGAGCAGAACTTTGGGGTGAAGCGGCAATTGGGAAACTGGAAATTTTACAAAACATCTTTCTAAGACAGATTTTAGGTGTGCCGCAAGGAACCCCTTCAGTGCATACCAGAACTGAGTTTGGTTTGCCTTCTATAGCGACTCGTATAGATCTTGCTTTTCTTAAATATTGGAGAAAATTATCCCTTTTGGATGACACTGTTCTGGCAAAGGTTTGTTGGGATGAGCAGTTATCTTGCAGGGGCTGGGCAAAACAGATCTTTGACAAATTTAGCAAATATAATTTAGACCAAGATAAGTTCATGACATTGTCTCTTAAAGATCTGAGAGAGTGGTGCTTTAACTGGGCAGCTGATCAAGACAAGGCCTCTCTTAGGGAGTCTCGCTTCTCTCTATGGTACCCTTCTTTCCATAAACACCATGCTATATCTCCATACCTGAAATTGCTAACCTCTCCCCAGTTAAGGAGGGCCTTTACGGAGCTGAGGCTCCAATTGATGCCGTCAGCCTATCTTGAAGGCAGATATAAAAAAATCCCGCTGCCAGAGAGGCTTTGTGTTTATGGCTGTGGGCAAATTGAAGATATTCTTCATTATTTGCTAATTTGCCCACTCTAATCCGCGATCCCGTTTCTTGGATCCATGTATCAAACCTTTATGTGGCTATTCCACTGTTCATTTAGTTTGGTATCTTTTAGAAGATGTACAAGAAAAAATAACTTATGCAGTGGCTCACTTTGCCATTGCAGCTAAAAAGTTGAGACGCTGTTTTGTTGAAAATGTCAAAAGGCCGAGCTCATTGCTTTGATAAATGTTTGTAAGCCATGGTTTCTTTGGTATGTTGTAATGACTTATGAGTTAAACAATAAAGTATTGTGTGTGTCAAAGATATCCCACTTCTACTTGCAAGCAAGCAAGCACCTTGTACAGTACAGAGAGGCATCCAGTTGTTCTTCTGATCACTGTGTTGTGTTTGCACTTTTTCGGATGTTATAAACATCTGTGGGAGATGTGTTGCTGGAGCAAATCAGAAAAGGAACACCAGACAGTAGTTGTTGAGTTCAAACTGAGCCCTAAAATGAAACTGCAGCCAGTTTCAGGACATAACAGTTCTTCTGGGGTTTTGGTTTGGGAAAATGTCTTGATTCCAAAACATGTGCAGGACCTCAACATCCTGCATCAGGAACTGGAAGGTGGGAAGGGAAGACAGTTAATGTTTGTTTTGGCAATGAGGGTGACTTGCTGAGGGCGCAATCCTAACCTGGACTTAGGACAGCACAAGTCCCTAGAAGTGTCACAAACACACTGCAAAGCATGTTTCGACCACTCTTGGGATTAGGGAGGATGGAGCACATCCCTGTGCTGGCCTCCCTGATTCCAAGAGTGTTGTAAACACGGTTTACGGTGTGTTTGCAACACTCCTAGTTGGGCACAAGGGACTTGTGCCAGCCTAGCTCCAGGTTAGCATTGCACCCTGGGAATATTTCGAATGAAGACCCTTGTGCCCATTCTAGGCTGTAATTTGTAGGCCTGGAAATAGGAAAGAAACCAGAATTCGTTTAATAGCTGTTACTGTATTTTCAAGTTATAATGCTCAAATGGTTTGTTTGCATGTGGAATGTCTGAGCCAGTCTCAGGGCACAGAATCAGAACAGTGATAACTATTATGACCCATCCCTAAAAGTAGGCCTGGATTAGATTCCTCTCCTTCAGATACGGGCTCAATGAGGCAAGGTGCAGCTGGGTGTATAAATGCCCTATGCCACAGGACTCATGAAGAGAAACTAGAGTCCCTGTGTAGAGCATTGGACGCCTTCAAGTGTAAAGCACTGGATGCATTCAAAAGATATTGAGTACATATTGTAAATATTGAGTACATTAAGTAACATGCCTATTACCTTTCATTCTCAAGAATCTACTTCTTGAGGGTGCTCAAAGAAGCAAAAATCATGCACAAATCTTTAGGGGACATAAAGGGGACACACACACATATCTGGGCTAACATTTCAGTTTTAACAAAATCTGACACACTCTTCCAAAGAGAAGAATGAGAAAGGATGGCAAAAATAGTCCTATCATTCATTTGCAGCAGGGACTTGCAGCACAAGAGGGCACAAATGTTATCCATTTGGAACATGAGCTGTCAGCTGCAAGCCCCAAGCTTTGCTTTTGCACAATGCCATCTTGCCTGAAGGACAAACAACGGATATCGGCGCATTACACTTGCCCAAGTCATCATCACTGTGGTTTTAGGTGCAACACAAACACAGAATAGATCCAGAATAGATAATTCTACAATAGTAAAAGACGGAATAGCAATGCACATAGACCAGTGCATATCCCACCATACATTTTTCAAATAGCAGTAAGAATAATAGTAGTCATCATGACATTATCTAAAGTTGGAAGAATAGGATGTCTTGTATCTTCAGGACTTGTGCATTTTTGCCCCCAAGGTTTTCCAGCAGTACAGACTAGACTACCCAAAAGAAGGTCGTACATCACAGCACCCCTCACACAGCCCATAGGATTACAGTTCACGATAATCAATGACTATAACATTTACAGATATAACATTTACATTTCTGTCTTAACATTTTCCACAGATGTGCCTGAAAGGTGGAAACATATGACTTCATGTGCTCAGAATTACAGAAATACTGGAAAACTGTAGCCAAAAATAAGATAAGATACTTTTTTGTCATTATACATAAACGTATAACAAAATTTTGAAACTTTAAAATCACAAAAATGTGATTAGTTGGTTCAAACCCAACCATGATGTCTCACCCTGCACTTCTCTGTTCAGCCCATGACCGCTGCTCCACCTTTCTTTCGCCCAATCAGCATTTCCCAGGATCCCCTTCAGCCTTCTCAGGGCCTCGCCTTGTTTTGCTTTGCTAGGCCTGTGTGCCTCTCCTTTTGAGGGCCTGCCAACTGCCCTGCTTCCCAGTAGCACTCCAACAGCTCAGCCAATACCAGAAAAAGATGCTTCTGTGGTCTGCCTCCCCAGCCCGCATTAGGGCACGCCAGCCAATCACTGCCAGTGGCTTTATCACCACCAGAAAATCCTATAACAATGCATTGGAACACGGGCAGGTTTGACAATCAATGACAGAGAAAAGGGATGCCTGCTCATACCTATCCACCAGTCTGTGCTTGGCCTATATCTTACAGCATCAATATCTTATCACTTTTCAAATGCTGCAATGCGATGTATATTCATATTCTCCTGTAGGGTTATTGAGAGAGGTCAAGTATATACTCGTGTATACATCAAAAAATCTATGCCTTAAAATTGCCTGGAAAACCTGGAGTCGACTTATACACAAGTTGATACAGTAAATGCATTTAGTCACATGGTGGGTAGAGCAAGGCCTTAAACCTTTGGTGTAGCAAGGTAGGCTGCAGGCCTGTAACCCCAAGAAGGTTAAATGGCTGGAGGTTGCATGAGATCGTTTTCCTGAGGCCATGAGCATAACAATATGGCTGACTCAGATCATTGCCGCCAAGGAGGAGGATTGCCGCGAATTCACGAATAAAAATCTCCCTGCATGCGTGTAAAAGTTAATCTCAACGTCTTTAACAGTGCAATCTGAGTTTAAATAGACAGCAAGTAGCATTTCGCCCGGTATGTTCAGTAATATAATTATGCGGAATTAAACCTTGGAATTGCATATTAACTCATAATAAGGTTACCAATGATGTTTCTCCACGATCACACGTTGTTATTTTGGTAAGTTTTTACTTCAGGAGTAAACTATTAAGTCCTAAACATTACGAGCAAACCAATCTGAAATGCTTCGAATAGGGATTGTTTTGAGCGTAACAACATGGCTGCTGAGCCCGCCCCATGGTTTCAGTCGGCGGCTATTAATTGTACAGGGATGTCATCTCCAGTGTATCTAATCTCCTTGTGTAACCCCCACATGCTGCTTTTAGAGTACTGATTTACCCTATACTGCCAGGCAAGGCTACTCCAAACAGGTCTTTGGGGGAGGCTACAAATGGGGGCTACTGGACACGTCCAGAAGGAAGGCCCTGCATTGCCAGAGCTGGTAAGGCCTCCTCAGTCTCCAACAGTAAGGTGACCAACCGTCCTCCTTTAGGGAGGACAGTCCTCCTTTTGTAAGTTCTGTCCTCCCTCGAAAAGCATCCTCCTACATGTCCTCCTTTTCGATATTTGAAGACTAATCTGTAAATCTCCGTATTCGATCGATGCCGATCCGATCCGTTGGGTGTAATGTGACGTATTTGTATTTGACATGACGATTCGTCAAGGCTTGGTGTAAAGAGCAAACAAGAAAAAGCTAGGCCCTGGCTTGACTTTATTTTGAAAGAATTGTAACACAAGCAGGATTGAGAGAGCTTATTTCATTGGTTGTTTGCAAAAGGTGTGAAGTTTTAGCTGAGGTCAGGAATGCAAGCTATTCAGAAAGGTTACATGTAGCTAGTGCTGAAAACAGGAGATGGCCCCTTTACCCTGATAGGCTAATTGATTGAGCCTGAGGGGTGTGGCCGCACAACCACCATCAAGACCTTCCAAACTGCAAGACTCCTCCAGATCATCCTCCAAGAAGATCATCAGACCTGATAAAGCTTGCAAACCTGCAGACTTCCCTTTGCAAGACTGGAATTGCTGTCTGGGGAACAAGGTGAACAACTAGGGCCTAGTCAGTGATAGGAGCCTAGTTTTCTTTGTTTTATAAGGTATCTCTGTTAGTTCTAGTATGCTTTCTTAGTTGTGTAACCCTTGTTTATCAATAAATTACAATTAAATTTACTAGAAGCTTTGGTTGTCTTTGGAACCAGATAAGATTCAGTGGCTAAAGTGGCACACTTGCCAAATTTTACGTTACTCATTGGAAAAAGTCACTGTAGTTGGGACTTGTTTAGCCTGGGGAATTTTAAGGTTAAGAGGAAGTATTCTTAACTTTGGGCCCAGACTAGTAGCAGTGGTTGTGAGCCTTGTTGTGCTTAAGGTCACACGCTGCTGAAAAAATCACAGACTCATAGGGGCCCGGAACTGATTAGAGGGCATATGAGCCTGTGATTTACACTCGGTACAGTGCGGCGAGATGCCATTATGAGATGCATGCGCTCCGCACGGGAGACCTTGAGAGAGAGCGCCGCGCGCAAGTGGCTTTGTTTACTTCTTACCGAAACACGACACGGCACATACGCACATACGTAATTATTTCTTTCTTTCAGTGAATATTCAATCATACACAGGTAAGCACAATTCATGTTTTAGTAATTCATTATCTATTTAATAATTTCCAAATATGTATAATTTTATTTACAAGTTTATACAACCCTGTTGGCATGTAAGCATAATTACAATATAAAATGTTACACATGTTTTTATTATGCATTTATCATATTATAGTGTATTATTGTTGCAATGAATAAAATGTTTCTTTTATTTACGATATTTTTTTATTCAATTTATTTGTGTCCTCCTTTTCATTGTAAAAAGGTTGGTCACCTTACCAACAGGAGCTGCTTGGATGGGTGGCTTGGGCTAAGAAGCAGGTGGAGGGAGAACAGGACACAGCCTACAAGGGGGGGGGTTGGCATTGTTTACTTGCTAGTGAGAAGGCTGGCTTAGTATTTTTGCTGAGTGCAGGCAGCAGACAAAGTAGACAAAGCAGGGAGAGAAGGGCTAGCCTTCTATCCCAGCACTTCATATTCTCCTGCCCATTGCTAGGAGCACTTTGAAAAATCTTTCTAGCAGGCAAAGCAGGGATGGGGGAGAGATAGTCTCTTATATCAACTCGTATATCAATCCTCTGCCTACAATTTATTTGGAGTCACTGATAAAGAATCTGAAGGATTTCCAGGAGGCATTTAGAGCCACCTTAAACATCTCTTAAGGTTATAGCAACAAGAAAGGCACTTTCTGGCTCACAGGTTGTTTTAGCGTTTTGAGTTAAATGAAAATGCACCTTATAATTTCCCTTTTTTACTTCGATAAATAAGTAGACTGTACAGTTCTTGGGTAATAATTACAGGTAGGTCAGACAAAATTATCTAATTCAAAGAACTGCATATACCCTCGCAAATTTTTTACCCATTTTACCCTCGCAAATTGACCATAGCAAATTCCATTATTTTTTGCTCAAAACAGGTCCTTGACTTATCCATGAGATTGACTTATACGCAAGGATATACAATAATTAAAATTTGTATCCTGGCTTTCCACTGCAATTCCCAAAACAGCCTTGAGAACAGTCAAAAGCAACATAAAAACCCAGAAAACACCGTAAATCATTCAATTAAAAAACTATTATACAAATCCATCAATAGAAATCCATCTTCAGGAATGACACCCAAACCAATAAATAAATACATACTTCTGTTTTCCATGAGGTTAGATCCCCCCAGGCCAGCTATCATATACTTCTTGAGAAGGGAGCTCCTTAAGAATGGTATCACTGCTAAGAAGGCCCTGCTATATCCCACCTCCTTTAGCTTCAGAGATAGATGTGACCTGAGCTGGGTCTCTACTAAATATTTTAAGAGAATGACAGCTTAATTTTTGGCCTCAAATATATCATGGGCCAATCAGTTCCAAATATATGTTTGTACTTCTTTATTTACTCTGGAAAAAAATGCTTGTTTGTACATTTTGAGTAAAATTTCTAGTCCTAATTAAGAAAATGAATACATTGCAAAGAATTTAAAAAGAAGAAGTTAGGAAGACCACTAAGAATAATAAAAAATGACCACTCTGCCTGCCCACAACTGAATCATCCTCAGATTTGGAGGCATATTTAAAAAGGGAACTTCGGCAAAACATTTCAGTGGTTTTAAGGAGCTGCAATTACAGTAGAATTCCCATGGAACCTGAGGGACTGCCTAATTAGGACATATTGTTTGCAAGATCCCAGATCCCCCTTCTTTATTGATAAATTGTGTAATTATTTAACATTTTTGTACTTGATTGGTTCTCTGAAGCATTGTGCTAATGAAAGCTTGACGAAGCAGTTGACTAAGGTCATGACCCCAAAAGTATGTTGTCTTAATGAAAGTGTGCATTTTTTATTTTTCCCCTCTCTCAGCAAAAACTAAAATGACATGCCTTTACCTCTCTAAGAAGTGGGTTATTAACCTCAGTGATTCCTGCAAACTTTGACAGTAGATGATAAAACCCATCTTGTCTCTCTATTGAATATTATGATTTAGGTAGAACTCTGACAAATGTAATACTATGAACTGAACTCAATATCTATGATGAGACAGTGAAAAGTATAGAAAAGGAAAAATTAATAGTAGGCTACTACTATTAACTAATATTATATAGTTAACGATAGTTGATAGTAGGCTACTTCAGAATGCCAGGTGCAAGGGAGAGGCAACAGGATGCAAGCGTCTTGTTTTTTCGTGTGCTCCTTGAGGCACCTGGTGGGCCACTGTGAGATACAGGAAGCTGGACTAGAAGGGCCTTTGGCCTGATCCAGCAGGGCTCTTCTTATGTTCTTATAAAAAGATCCAAGCTATGTGTATTATGTATTATAATGGATCCTCAGCCAGCCTGCAGAATGTAGCAACTGTGCTGCATCCCATGGGCCAATTGGGGACTAGGCCAGCTGGGAGGGGTAAATAAAGAAAAAGTTTACTTATGTCTCTGGCTCCATCGTCCCCTATGAACCTAATCAGATCTATGCCAGCTCTTTGGCTGGTATAGATCTGAACTGTCATAGGGTGTGTGTCAGGTCCAGGATAGGGGCTTGGGATCTAGTGGCCACCACTGCCATTGAGATCCGCCCCGATCTGCCCACACTGCCAACATGAGCACACTAACGGCTAGTCTGCACAGAAGTCCTGCTCGTATGCACCCTACTGGCCTCTGCACCAATGGTCGCGCTTCGTTGACCATCAGAGAGACTGCTGTGATGGGAGACCACACACTACACTGATAGTCCTCAGGATCCACCAGTTGGGATAGAATTGGGCCCAGTGGAGTATTATCTTCCAAGAGCATACTGATATACTGTAAATAGAATTTTAAAATCAGTAAACTAAACCTTGGCAAATTCACACTTTCAGTTGGATATGTTTAGCTTGTAAGTTAAGCAATAATTTTTTAAAAAAATAAAAGGCCATGAAGCTCAATTTTTGAAAATTCATTCAGTTCTACAGGCAGTGGTATAGCTTGCTATAGAAGTGGCTTTGATTAGTGTCAAGAAATGGCAGGTTTTTAACCCTTAGATTTTTGTAAACTGCAATCTAGTCTTCTAATCGTGTAAAATTATAGACTGCAATCCAGCCTCGCTGAAATCCATGGGAGATTGTTATTATGGTCAAGAAAAAACTGTGGATTCCATCAATACTTTATGCTGTCATATAGGAAACACTTTATGCTGTCAAACACTTAATGCTGTCATATAGGATAATGTCATGCAAATAGATGTTCAAACAGTGAAGTTTTTAAGCTTTGAAATAATGAATCTTTGTTCAGTATGTATCATAAATCCATTTTTTTCTGTTTGAGATGCAGACTGCTTGAGTACACCACACAATGATATCTATTTGGGGTTCAAAAATGTCAGAATCATTTTTTTATTTTTTATTTTTTTGCAAAAACTAGAATCTCTGCACCATTATAGAGTTTGAAGGCCAGGAGAAAGGCAGTCCCAGTACACCTGTGATGAATGCCCTAAATCCTATTCTTGTTCATTCTGTCATAATTCCAGAAAATGTGAAACGTATTAAGAATTTGATCTCATTACCACCAAGCAGTTATTCTCAGTGAAGGGAGCTGCAATTCCTTTACTCTAGAGCTCAGAGTGGGAGAAAAAAATTAATATTCCTTGGATGGTTGCAACTTGTGCCCCTCAAAAAATAAATGCATACACCCTTCCCCCCAAGATCCATCAGTTTGAATTCTGTTCCATGTATCAGTCACACATATACATGTTCAGGTTTGAACATATTGCTACGAGTGTCCTCTACCACACAGCAGGCCATGTTGTTTTACATGAAGTCATATCCATTTCACTAGAGAGCCTCTAAGCTAAAAGATGGTCCTGACATTCTATGGCCGCAGCTGCTGCAAACCGAAGGGCTATAGGATTGCTGAGTTATGTCAGCAGACCACAAATACTATATTGATTAGGGTTTTACACACACACACACACACACACACACACACACACACACACACACACACACACACACACACACACAAATCTCTACTTTTCTTCTGTTGGCTGCTTGGATCCTTCGACCATTTCAAGTGTATGCTTAAGAAGTGTTAAACTGCAGAATAAAACATTATCCTTCCCCATAAAAGGCTGACATAAAAAACATCTGACCAGAACAACGATTTGTATGACCCTTCTGTCATTTTTAAGAAGACCGCAAGAAAAGAGCAACAATATTTTCAGAGTGCAATGCTCAAAGCATCTTTCTCAGTGCAAAAATGCTCCATATTTACTATTCAAAATGCTGTTATCTTTGTTTGGATGAAAACACTTCTCCAGGCCAGTAACTGCTGGTTTTTCTTTTCATCCTGAACAGATCTGCACGAATAAAAAAATATACACGTCCTTAGCTGCATCAACAGAAGGAAGAATTTGATCACTAGAGATGGTATCTGGCATGGGATATTTGCACCACCCCAGCTGGGCTCTCTTTTCCTTTCTTGAATCCTACATTCTGAATTTAGAAAGAGCGATACAATAAGCATCAACAGCATTTGCCTTCCAAAGGAACTGTTATTTATCAACGGCACTAGAAATATAAAGGCATAATCCGAAAAGAACCTACCTTCCATCATGGTGGCAGAATTGCATTCCTCAGTTTCCAACAAGCCTGAAAAAATAGAGGAAATTACGATTCCTGTTACCAGATGCTTAATGTAAGCTCTTAGGACCAGTGCCTTGGATATATGACCGGTACAGGTGCCAGAGCAAAAATCTGAAATCAAAATGGAATGGGAGTGTGCTAAGGCAAAAGGAAGGCCATGGATGCTGCTGTAGCTGTATCACCTACAGGATCACAGAAGGATGCTGAGAGCGAGAAAGAAAGGGAGGGGTGGAGGGAGCTGGCTTAGCTCACACGCCTGCTGGTATCTCAACCAATCCCTCCAGCTTTCTATCTTGTCACATGGTAGCTTGCTTGCATCTCCTGACACAATACCCCTGGAGAACACAGGAATCTATTTCCCCCCTCTTTTTTTACCCTCACTTTCACCACACACAAGCCCTTTTTTATACCTTGTGATGTATTTCCCCCTTCTCTAATTCTGCTGCAGCAGCTGGGTGAACGAGATTAATTATCAACCACTGTCAGATTAGCAGAGAGAGAGATCTGCTGTGAAATCTCCATGTAAACAGGCTTGTGTGTGTAGGCGCATGGAGGGGGCAAATTAGATTTTAACGTTTTGAAAAATCAAATTAAAACACATACCACTGCCTAGGAATTCGGCTGGCATGAAACTGAACAGAGGGCGTCATACAGCTGCCTTCTGATAATGCCGTGTATCCAGGATGTCAGTTTCTATAGACCTCATAACACAGAGAAGCTGTAAGCCTGGCTTCACATTTGTGTCGGCTGATCCCCTCCTCTTTCCCTCCCTCCCTCCCACCCCCACAACAGCCATTCAAGAGAAAAATCAATTGGCCTGACGTCACATCATAAACAATTATCTTCAGGAGGAGGATGCAGAAGAAATTTCACCCCGACCACCTTCTCAGAGCGCCTTGGAATTAATTTCGCTTGAAGAGCATCCGTGCCAAAGGGCAGGGAATTGCCATTAAAGGGAAAAGGAAACAAAAGGCATACAGGCACGAGGGACTTTCAAATCAGCAGGCTGGGAAATGCAGGAGGATTTTAGAGGAGGGGGGGAAGCCAGTGGAACCGGGCTGTGGCTAAGCCACACAACTCACAGTCGCATCAGGACCATCAGATACTGTGCCACCTTTCACTTAAAGAGGTCTCCTGCACATGCAGTGCAAGAATACAGGGCACATTTTTCAGCTAACAAGTGATGCTATTGTAGGGTACCCTGCAGAGAGTTCTATGGCTCTATGCCGAAAAGCAACGTGTGGCTTCCTGAGCACCACCTTGAATTTGCCATCTCCTTCCTCGGCACCCACGTTGCATCACAACGTGGTCACCCTCTTGTCGTCCTGGGCATTGCAGGGAGGCATCTGCAAGGGAAGCCAAGACAAACACAAAATGGTTTCAATGATTGCGAAGGGCGTTTTGCTCACAGTATCTGCCTCTCTGTTTTGGTCTTTTTGAGTTCAGGGCTATTGTGGAAAAGTAAATCACTATTGACTCTTCCACATACCTCCAGGGTTAGAAGAACCTGATGAAGTGCACATACCTTCCATTTGTTTAAAGTCTGGTGTGTTTTCTCAACGGAGCTGCTCTGCAAAATTGGTTGCTGTGGGATTTTCCAATGGCCAGGACATGATTTTCTGAGAATATCGGTTTTGGTTATAAGCCTGTTGGAGGCAGATCACTACAATAATTGCACTCATATGTGCATGCTCAGTGGCTTCAGTGACAAGGGGTTGGAATCTGAGTCAGTGTTTAAATTTTGTGAAACAGGATTTTTTCTATGGACATGTGAACATTCACGTAATAACTTCATCTTTTCCTTGAGACCTCGCAATACAAGAATTGTGTTATACAGAAATCAAGTCTTGGTTTTGGACCACGGCAGTGGGGAAGATGACCTTGGAGCCACGTAACATGCAGTCCACAGGGCACCTTGCACCAGGTGACCCACCGCTCTGTAGATAGTGTTGGGGACAAAAACAGATGCAAAAAATTATTGTTTAGTCTTGGTCCACTAAGACCTAATACAGGGCAGTAAGACGGGATATAAATCCAATAATAATAATAATAATAATAATAATAATAATAATAATAATAATAA
>JAJKFI010000028.1:10651900-10689834 GCA_029204185.1 Lerista edwardsae | reverse complement strand
AATAATAATAATAATAATAATAATAATAATAATAATAATAATAATAATAATAATAATAATAGTGTTTTGCATAGTAGTTATTTTCATATTGTATTTTATTTTTAATTGTTTGCTAGTCAATTTGCTTTCAAGTAAGTTACTTTCAAGTAAGGCAATCGGGATAAAAGTAATGACAAATCAAGATGCAGGATTGAAAGATTCCCATTAGATGGGTTCCACAGTCTTTATTTGCAGATTCTTCATGTAAAAGAAAAAAAAGGTACAGAGCTTTCATTTAGCCTTCAAGAACTTGTATATACTCTTAGCCAGAAAACACCACAATTCTAATCCGTCTTTGGGCTGGCACAAGCCCAGGAGTGTTGCAACTGTGCCGTAAGTGTTGCCTTCAGAGCGCAATCCTAACCTGGAGTTAGGCCGGCACAAGCTAAGCCAACAAAGCTTGGCCAGCACAAGGGCCACCATAAAGCGTGTTTGGACTACTCTCGGAGTCAAGGAGGATTGCTCACGTCTGTGTGCTGCCCTCTCTGACTGTGAGAGTGGTCCAAACATATTTTGCGGTGCCCCTTGTGCTGGCCAAACTTTGCTGGCTTAGCTTATGCCGGCCTAATTCATCTTAGAATCGCACCCTCAGAGTCAATGGGGTTAGTACACGGGGTACTGTATCTGCCATCAGAAGAATCCCATAGAGACCTCAGGAAGCCAGCAGAGTACAGCAGGAAGTGCCAAAAGATTTATGAATGCTGCGGAGACCTTCCAGAGGCTGCAGGGAGCTTCAGAAGGGTACCTGCGACCAACATGGACCCCTTAAACATGGCCGGTGGATTCCTCTGCTGGCCATTTTAAAGGGGTCGGTGCTGGTCGCAGGTGCCATTCTGAAGCCTCTGGAAGGTCTCTGCATAGTGGATAATGAGGACAGAGGTGCAGGTAATGAAGTAAATAGAAGTTCCGGCCCCTGCAGATACACGAATTCACAAATAGCGAGTTTGCATATAAAGAGGACTGACTGTAGCAGCAACATACCTAGGGGAGTCAGGGTGCAAATTTCCCTGGGTGCCAAGCGGCAGGGAGTGGTAAAAATCTGTCTTCTGTTTGGTGCTCTGGCCTTGCCCCCCCCCACCAGTGCTCCTGTGGCTGCCGTCTCTCTGCTCCACTTTAAAAGCGGAGGAGAAGGCAGGTGGTGGGAAAAAAACTGGTGGTGGCTCAGTTCAGCCACTGCCCGAACCTTCCCCCACTGGCTGTCCCCTCCCAGCTGCTGGCAGGGTGGAACCATGCCGAAGCTGGCTGCACCACTAGCATTGATGCAGTCCTGCCCCATTTGGAAAGCAGCTGGAGAAACCGGTCCCATTGCCATGGTTTGCCATTGTCCCACTCTCCCAGTGGGGCGGAAATGTGCCAATGCTGGCTGCACGGCCAGCATCAGCGTGGTTCTGCCTTCTGGTTGGGGGGAGTAGTGGCGGGGGAAGGCTTCCTTGTGCCCTGGGGCAGCCGTTGAAGGCTTGCTCCAGGGTGCAAAAAAACTAGGACTGCCTCTGGACTGTAGATCCATTGTTTCCCAAACAGTTCCCAAAACGTGGGCAAGCAACTGCATTCTGACTGTATGATAGCCCTGGAAATATTTCCTCCAAGTGTCCTTTTGCCCAGTCAATCAGGCTTCAGGGATGATACGTTTTCTGGGCAATGGTGATACGCTGAAGCAGGGGGTACATCAAGGAACACTCGTGTCCTTGCTTGCTCCCTTGGAATGATGTCACTAGCCATATATAGACAGAAAAATCAATGCTATGCGAGGTCTTCCTGCTTAAAGTGAGCATGATTCTCAGCTGAGATAGAAAGGAAGACGAGATGCGTATGGGGTGTGTGGAGACCACGCCTCCCCATCCAGTCACATGGGAGGCAATGTCCAATCAAGCATAAAATCACATGTGCACCAACTGTACTGTGGCATAATCTATGTTAATTCCTGTGCACACACAGACTGCTGCCCTTGGGCTTGCTAAAGACTTCCCTGACAGTCACTCTCATGTATTAGGAGTGCGCTTATTGAATGCTCCACATTCAACAAATTAGAGAAGCAGAGAGCGTTTTAGCAAGGTAAGAGCCATGCCTGATGAACAGAAAGTCTAGACAGATAATGAGAAGCCTTCAGGAGCTGCATGGCCAGCCCTTTGGGACAGAAAGGCCTAAGCGCAGCCATTTGTACTATAAGGAAAAGGCACCAGGAACACTCTGATTGACGGGCCAGTGTGGCTATTTGGCACCCCGTGAGTGGCACACAGGAGCAGGTGTGATTTCCAATACTTTATAGGCTTTGGAGGATATTTAATGTGAAAGAAAATGGGGTTGTCTGGACCGTAGTAGATGGGAAGTACTTTAAATGGAAGCGCAACCATGGTGGCCAAGTCGCTCAACAGCGACCATTTCTGTAGTTTGACCATTTCTGCTAATGATGTATACGGGAGACACACTTACATACAAGTTACCCAAAAAAGCTTCATCAGCCCCCACCTTTTTTGACACACCCTGAATTTTCAAACCAGAAACTTGTTAGGAGAGCCCCAGAAAGACCAGGGTTGCCAACCACCAAGGATCAGCGTAGGGTCTCCAGGAATCAGCATCTATCTTCTGGTCCTTACTGAAAGCAATCCTGATGATGTTAAGAGGACCTTCAGGAATTTCCAACACTATATCAGGTTGGAAAGAAAAATCTACAGGAACAATTTCAGTCGGAGGTTAAATAAGGTCAGAGTTCTGCATTCGATTCACACCTCTGCTTATGGCCCATTGAACAACATCTGAAGTAAGACACAACTTGTTTGTGGTGTTTTGAAGTGCAGACCTTAAACAAGCTACTCATGCTTATGCAAGCTACTAAGAAAAATCTGCTATTTGTAAAAAAAAAAAAAAAGCTGCTATTTGTTTCCATTTTCTGTTTTATAGGCCTGGAAGTAGACTTGATCACATTATAAGTCTACTTCCAGGCCTATAAAACAGAAAATGGAAACAAATAGCAGCTTTTTTTTTTGTTACAAATAGCAGATTTTTCATCTGTCATCTAGTCCAGTGCCCTACCCAAAAGCTTTACCAATCAATCATCAATCATTAGTATTTATATACTGCTTTTCAACACAGAGTTCACAAAGCGGTTTACAGGCAAATAATAACATTAAAGTTAAATGGCTCCCTGTCCCAAAAGGGCTCACAATCTAAAAAAAATGCAGAACCCCACCAACAGCAGCCACTAGAAAAGACACAGAACACCATCCTTGCAGGTTTTCCTTGCATCCTTACCAGACAGATTTTTTCAAGGAAAAGCTAGAGGAAGGAACACACGCCAGAGCTTCCCAGGCCACAACGGGGTGCCTCAATTTGCACCTGCTGAATAGCAGGGGCAGAGCCAAGAAGCCACATCAGCCCGGCTGAGTCTTGCCCCATGGTGAGCCCCAGCACAATCCTAACTTGCCAGCCTGCCTGCTCCTGC
Source organism: Lerista edwardsae (assembly GCA_029204185.1). Lineage (NCBI taxonomy): Eukaryota > Metazoa > Chordata > Lepidosauria > Squamata > Scincidae > Lerista > Lerista edwardsae. The sequence continues at coordinate 10,686,356 of JAJKFI010000028.1, read as the reverse complement.
GCAAATTAGGATTGTGCCCTCAGAAGCATACCCTGGGGCCCACTTAATGGGGGTACATTAAGTCTTGCATGTGTATCAACATGCCATGTAAGCAGTCCCTACCCCTTGCCATCAGAGCCATTCTGGGCAGCAAAGGCAAGGCAGAGGCATTGCCTACACATTGCTGTCGCTGCTCAGAATGGCTCTGTTGGTGAGACCACTTACATGGTGCGTTGAGGCACCTGCAATACATTTGCATGCTCCCCCCCCCCCCAAAGCTGTGGTGTGTGTTCCTTCCTCTATCTTTTCCTTGACAAAATCTGTCTGGTAAGGTTAGACTTCCTTTTCCCTGGGAACTGAGTGGAAATCAGCTGTCGCGATAGCGTGTCCTGTCCTGGGCTCGGGAGATGACAGGGGGCATGGCCACATCAACATCTGGGGCGTGGCCACGTCAACGTCGGGGGCGTGGCCATGGGCACCCACGAGTTGCAAGGGAAGTCGGTGCCACTGACCTCTCCTCATATATATCCTTATGCTCCAGCCACCACACAATTTTGACCAATAGTTCTGTGTGGAACCTGACATTGGTGACACCAAAAACAGGTGGCACAATTCATCTCGAAGTAACCCAAGCCGTCCTCTTACATACAATTATCCAAATTGCTTATTGTCCATCTCAAAGTGTTCACTGAAATGATTTGCCAAACTAAGAGCAAAGCGGACAGCTGAAGGATTTAACAACACAAGCAATGCACAGGCACTCTAAGAGAACACTTGAGGGCTGCTTTATCCTAAAGCTTTATCCTAAAGCAGGCCCCAGGTTCATCTAGCCAGTACGGTCTATTACAGTGGTTCTGAAACTTTTTAGCACCGGGACCCACTTTTTAGAATGACAATCTATCCAGGACCCACAAGCAGTGATGTCATGGCCGGAAGTGCCATCACTGTGACACCAGAGCCTGCTGCTTTCTTGATAATGCAGCAATAAGTTGAATTATTTCTCAGCCATTTTCTAACAGGAACGTGAATCAGAAAGGATTCACAACCTTGTTACAAGCAAAACAACCACACAGCCCTTCCCCTTTCCAGCATCTCATCTTCCCATATTTTCAATATAGCTGCTCTAGGTCCTTCATGACCCACCTGAAATTGGCTCGCAAACCACCGTTTGGGAACCACTGGTCTGTTATGGCTAGCAAAGGGGCTCCAGAGAGAGGCTTTTTACCGTCCTGCCGCACTAGATGTTCTTTAAACTGGAGACTTCCAGCACTGAACTCAGGACCTTTGGCATTCAAGGCCTTAGTCACTGAGCTATGGCCATCCTCTCCATGAGATGCCACAGATAATGCACAACTGTCACCTACCAATCAGGATTTTCAAGCAATTTAAACAGCACTGACATGTGAAAAGGCAGCTTAGTAAAATCCCTTGGATTTTAATTGGAACCTTGAAGGCAGAGTCTGTTTTTGCCACTTCCATGCAGAAATTAAGAACAACTCCACTTCAGCACGGCCATGAGAAAAGAAAATGAATCCATCCTAGCCAAGAGTGGAGTCAGGCTTCATCCCGTGCGACAGGCTCCTGCTGGAGCAGCCGTATCCTTTGGCTCTTAGCTCCAAGTGGCGCTCCCCATATGGGTTGCTAAGCAAGGTGCCTTCTGGACACTGCTTGCCGAGTGCAAGGAGCTTTAGGTCCTTGATGGGAAGGGATTTGCTAAATAAAGCTCAAATCCGCCGGCTTCATCCCCAATCAGAAGACAGTGTCAGTAAATACCGTAGCACAAATGGAAGTAATAGCAGGGTAGCCCACTTTGTTGTTTTGTTTACATATTAGCATACATGGTTTTACAGCCATTTCACTGAAATAACAATATTTCAGCCATCCTGAACAAGTCTCTCTTGCCATCTCAAAATAGCAAATTATACAATGCTGCATTACCTGTAGAATGCCACTCAGATGTGTATTTTCTGGCCCATGACAGGTTGCTCTCACAACTTCCTCCCCCCACCCTTTCCCCTGTTCTCTCTCATGTGTGGGAAAGCAGCTGCAAAGAGCAGAAAAACAGCCTATGGGCAAAGAGTTAAACATATACACATGAGCGCACGCACGCCCATGCGCACGCTCAGTTCACTGCTCACATCAACTCATAGACTGGTATGTAGCTGCACTTGAATTTTAAAAAATGGTGAGTCTGATCTGTTTTAATTCCTAAACCCTAATTTGGAAAGCGCCTTATTGTCTTTTTGGAACTTGCTCTAAGAAGGAGTCAGCCTGGTGACATTTTCCAAGTGGAGAACAGGTTGCACAGGCTTGCTGAGACATAAAAAGTTATACATATGACTAGGGCAGTGATGGTGAACCTAGGACACGCATGTCAAAGCTGGCACACCATGACATTTGGGGTGACACACCAGCATTCACCAATGCCTGACAAAAACTGAGTTTGTTTTACTCATTTTTCATTTTTGTAATTATTTGGTGCTTCTTTATATAATACACAGCACCATATATGATTAGACTGCATTTCTTGTTTAAATAAATGAATATAAGGAACGGTTTCTCTTTTGTCTGGGAGGGGGGTTGACACGCCAGCAGAGTCAAGTTAAGCATTTTCCTAAATTTTGACACACGGAGCCCAAAAGGTTCGCCATCACTGGACTAGGGAGTTCCCTGTCATTCTTCTCTATACACTCAGCTGATCCCAGTTTGCAGTGGTAAGAAGCATTTTCAGCGGCCAGCTTATGTCAGTGCGCTTGATTCAAATTTATGAGCAGAAACTCACTTGCCAGCCTGGTCTCAGTAGTAGCCCTGACAGAGGGGCATAATGAGCCTCCAGTAGTAATGGGAACAAGCTACTCGTAGCTTTGCAAATAGTTTCTTTCTTAGGAGTATTAGCTTACATATTTCAGACTTCTCAGCCCAACACTAGATTAATCAAAATAAAATAAAACTTATTTTAGACATATAGGCAGGCACGTGCGTGCGCGCGCGCGCGCATGCGCGCACCCACGCACGCACGCACGCACGCACACACACAAGTAAGTCCTCTTTGTAGAACTCACTATCTGGAAATTTGCTTATCTACAGGGGCAGAATTGCTCCTTACTTGTTATCTACTCCTCTGCCATTATCCACTATGCAGAGAACTTCTGAACACTGCAGGGACCTTCAGAAGGGCACCTGCCACTAGTGCTGACCCCTTTAAAATGGCAGGCGGGAGCATCCGCCAGCCATGTTTAAGGGGTCCATGCTGGTGGCAGGTGCCCTCCTGAAGCTCCCTGCAGCCTCTGGAAGGTCTCTGTAGCAGTCAGAGATCTTTTGGCACTTCATGCTACACTCTGCTGGCTGCCTGTGGGTCTCTGCTGGATTTGTCTGATAGCAGATAAGGTATTCTTTGCACCTAACTCCATTGATCCCATAGGATCAATGGTTCATTATCTGCAAATTCGCCATCTGCTAGGATTTCCAGGAATATATATACAAGACACATTTCAATAAAACATGAAAAAGGTTTTAAAACTTCAGTCTAGTTATCCAAATAGGTCCATTTGAACTGTTCTTATGTTTTATGAGCTTAACCTTTTCACACATCCTAGATCTGAAACAGGAGTGCATGTTTTGCTGTGTGTGCATTTTAATTGCACCCATCTATGCACAGAGGAGTTGAATGCTGGGCTCTTTTAAGAGCTTATGAAAATCAAATCTGACAGATACCAGTTGACAATGTCTGTGGTTTGTCCCTGTATACCAATTAGTGCAGACTAATTGACTTCCAAGCAGACCACATAGATATTAATTTCCAGTCTGAGTTGTGTGCTGTATTTCCCTAATGAAGGACAAACCTACAGTAAAATCTGTTCCACAGAGAGAAAGAAATGCCCAAATCTCTCATTTATATTCATGATTTTTCCTGCAGAATTGATTGCTTAAGAAAACCACCCTTGGGCTTACAAGACAAAGAGGTGGGCAGAAGGGGAGGCCACATGGACCAACCATAGCCAGAGGCTCATCTTTGCTTCCAAAATCTTCCAAAGCAGATATGAGGTTTTGTATGATTCTGATAATGCAGATACGCACAGTGGCAAAATCTGCCACAAGGTCAATGATTGTGCAAATCATTTTGGTGCTTGACAAGGAAAATCCAGGATACAGCCCCATTTCACTAGGAATCATTCACTGGGAAGTTTTCTTGTGGCAGCTGCAGTAAAATGTATACAATGTGTGTACTTTTCCTTTCATTCATTTCAGTGGGCTTGTGTTGGGAATTTCCTGATGGACCTTGCTCTATAGAGCACTTCTATCTTCCATCCAATCCTCACTTGATCATAGGCTACCTTTGCTTCTAGCCTGTTAGACTGGCACCTGTTCCTGTGTCATCAGAAGCAAATGTGTATACGACACTCACACATAGATTTTTCATCCTCATTTTGATGCTCATGTTTTTCTAGCCTCATTTTCAAACACAGTATATGCTGATCATTTGCTATGGTTCCTTTGCTGACAAATACGTTTGCAGAGTCGTCATAAGCTCTCTCTGCATATCAGGCTCCTTTTGTGTTCCTCAATAATTGCTACCTTCAATAAACGAATATGTATCAATGATTATAAAAATGGGGGCAAAACAGATTTTAACACCATTGGAAAAATTTGAAATGAAACCAACAGCAGATGTTAAAAAACTAAAGGAAGTCCAGATCTAAAAATTGCAAGTTAATCTGTTTACATATTTATTAATGGCCTGTGTAATTGCACAATCTTATTACTGCGACGATGGCCATTTGCCCTTCTTCCTCTTGCAGTGTTTAATCTCATTGCCGAGTCTAGTCAGGCAAAGAGGAGTGCACAATTTTACTCAGGTGTAACAATTCACATTCTTTTGAGCTTAGTGCATGTCAGTCTTTACGACCTGGCACTTTACAAGGACAAGTGAAGAGGACATTCATGGTTTAGATCACATTCATATGCACAGACTCTGCAAAGTATTCGAAAGCAGTGAATAAGCTTGTGATTTCTCCAGAACTCACCAGGCTTGATGCACAAGTGGGCTGGTGGGACAGCGTGGAGGACAATATAGTAAGGCATAATGGAAAAACCCCACCGTTTGCAGTCGGTAATGGTCTTGCAGTTCAGCAGTCTTGTGATGGAATGAAGAAGGTTTTATGTTTCATTTTATATTGTCAAAGTGATGGGTTTTCCCCTTTAAAATAGCATGAGGGTGGTTGTGATAGGGACCACTGGGGAAACCAAGTGCCAAAGACTATACTCGCCCACTGAGATTTCACCCCATTCAGTGGGGTACTTCAGTGCTTTTCCAGTCTGGTCCTTGAGAACACTTGTTAAGAATTGAAAGCAGGGCCAGCCCAAGACCTCCTGGTGTCCGAGTGCTGCCCCTGCCCTTACCAGGTGATGTGCTGGCCTCTGCCCGCCCCAATGGAGGCAAGTGGGGGAGACAGAAGGAGGTGCACCCACCAATCCTCTGCCTAAGGCGACTGGTCCAGTTGGCCTCAGGAATGGGCCGGTCCTGCTTGAAAGAATTTATGCCTTGGCAGGGGAAACTATATGTGACTCCCTTAACAAGCAATATCACAGGCATTATTTTTCAACACTTTTTAAACCAGTGATCCCCACTTGCAGAACCATTTTGAAACTGATTCAAGTTTTGTTTTTTAAACAAACACTACATAAAGGAATTTAGGAGGCTATCAGTGCAATCCTAGTTCAGTTCAGAAGTCCCACTGTATTCATTAAGACTTACAAGCATGCATGTGTTTCTGGTCCATGTTGCTTTAGTTCTTTTTTTTAAGGAGGGAAGGGGGAGGGCAGGATGACAGTGTCTACTTCTCCCAAAACTGGTGAAATATACCCTCTATCTTTCCCTTTAAAATTCAGGCACTGAGCAGGTTCTCAGTCTTTAAATTCATTGACAATACTAAGTTTATTTTAGAAGCGTGACAGCATGTGAGCAGAGCCACCCAGCAGATAGCTAGAAAAGGTGCAGATGCTGGCTTTTGCCAGAAGGGGGAGCTGTAATCTCTCGCCTTACTTGCTTAAAGGCTTTTAATGTTCTCTCCTACTCAGAGGCATAGCCCAGTGTCTGGAAACTTGCTCTTCATTCTCTGACAAGACTAGTTATAGTGAACAAGTGCTGGGAGTGGGGCATGGGTGGTGACAGGGTGAGCACCAGGGTCCTGGGAAGGGGCGGAATCAACAGTGGGGGCCCCAGTCTTACTTACGTACTTACTGATTGACTGACTAGGGTCATGGCATGAATAAGGTTGAAGACCACTGATCTAAGCCAATGATCCACAACGTCCAAACTTTCCATGACCCCCACATGAACTTCTAACCCCGCCTCTATCCAACAAGCTGCGTGGAGCTGTGTGACCTGAAATACTGTGCATATAAGCAAAACCCAGGAGAACACCTTTTTCTGCAATGAGAAAATCCTCACCCCCTCCTTCTGTTCCAAGCCCTCATTCTCACCACAATCCCAGTCCCCTCGCCATGATTCCTCACCCCCACCTGCTTCTGGTGGGGTCCACCTTTAAAGTGGTCTTTAAGTCACCTCAAGATCAAAATCCGCTTCCGATCAGCACAGGGAGCTATTTGCAACTGCGGGGAGGGGTGCAGAGGGGACTGCGAGCCCCCTGGACTCTGCCAGAGGCCTGTACAACCCTCCAGGCAGTGATGTCATTCAGGGGGAACGGACCAGAACGGGTGTTCCGGATCCTAACGGGCTCCGTGGCTGGTTCCAGGTTCCCAACAAGTGCCAATCAAAAGTGAGTTCCTGTTCTTAAATCATTTGAATGACACCGCTGCCTCCAGGTATGTGTAAATGTCCGTTGGTCCTGGCAGTGCCACGATCACTGTGGCACTGTCACAGAAACCTTCCCTGCCCTCCTCCACGCAAGCACGTACCTGATTCTCAAAGTCCAAGTAGGTGGCACCCGCACATTTGGTGAACATCCCCTCTATTCCCCCATCCAAGTCATTTATAAAGGTATTGAACAAGACTGGACCAGAGGTGTCGAGCCCATAGGGTACAGTGCCTGCCATGTGCACCAGTGAGGGACCTGGGCGCACTGAGGACATAAGCAGTGTGGAGCTGGGCACTCCTGCCTGTCCTTACCTCCATTGTGCTCAGAAATGGAGCTCTTCCAGAGGCAGGGGACGTGGCGAGGCTGCATGGGGGGCACAGTGATAGGTCTCATCACTGCACAGCCCTAGGCGCAATCAGAGCCTGCTCCGGCTCTGCACTGGGCCCATGGCAGAGCTCTGTGGCATCCCACTTGTCACTTCTCACCAGGTCAACATGACAACCACTCTCTGAATATGAGTTGTCCGCCTGTCATGGATGCCTGACCAGAGCATCATCATCCACATCCCACCAGCACGTCTACCAGGATGTCTTGTGGACAAAAGCCCTACTGAAATCCAGATACATTATGCCCACAGCATCCAGAGCTGATGTACTGAGCTCGTCGCTCTGTTACAGAATGAGATAAGGTTTGTCTGGCAAGAGTTGTTCTTGAGACAACCATGCTGGCTCTTATCTTTTGTGTAGTCATAGAGAGTGGGGAATGGGGGGGGGAATGGAGAATCTTAGCAGGTGTAGCTTCTCTCATCCTTGGAACATTTTCACAACAAGCTGCACCTGGCAGGACTTCCTTGCCTACAGGTGTTAAAGGTGTAGGAACTCTCTGCGTGCATGAATTAAATAGAGGGCTGAGGGGATAAAAAAAAGCCAGCAAGAGCTTGAGAAGGCCACATAATCACATTTCAATCCAAACATTGCTAAAGCACATTCTTTGCATACTGTATGAAGAAGCAGTGGTGTAGCTAATGACCTTTAGCCCTGTGCAGAGCACAAAATGATGGCCTGGAAGTGACATCACACCTGGGCTTTTCAAAAAAGTGAAAAATGGGGGAGAAACCCACCTCCTTCCTCCCAGCAGTTTCCCCCCTCCTGTTGCCTCCAAAGCCCCAGTCCCCACTCTGTTGCCCCCCCCAGCCCCTGGAGCAAGGGGCAATGAACCACTGCATCCTCTCTCTTCCTCGGTTGGCTGCTGCCATGCTGCCCGCCCAACATTTTCCACAGTAATGGGTCACAGTAATGTCTAGGATCCTGGATTTCTGAGCAACTGGGGTCAGGTACCCTGGGCTTTTGGCCAGTGCCCTGGAGGGTTTGCAACTCCTCCATGGGTGGCCTCACCTGTAAGGGGGGGGTCTGCTTCAGATATGGAAAGAGGAAGGGGTTCTGGCATGGGAGGTCCTCCTCCCTAACCTTGGCTTCTCTTCCTCTGGGTCACTGGGGCAAGGGCTTCTTCTCAGCCCAGACGCCTGCCTATTGTTGAGCTTCGTCATTTTCTTGCCAGAATGCTTATTTAGCAGGGGTAGCCAAACTCCAGCTTGTGAGCCACATGTGGCTCTTGGAAATATATTGGCTGAGCTCCTTTTGGCATCACAATCAATACAGAAAGTAAATAGAACGTTTTCAAGCTGTATAATTATTTACCAGGCACAAACTGTGTCCACTGGATTAAAACATAAGTTCATGGCAAGTAAATATATGTAAGAAATGCTTCTGAAATATTGCAGCTCTCAAATATCTGAAGTTTATCATAAGTGGCTCTTAAGCAAGTTTACCCCTTCTGGCCCCCGGCCATCATAAAAGGAATTCCTCCAGTGTCTCCACCTCCTTGACCCAGAGCGCAATCCTAACCTGGAGTTAGGCCGGCACAGTTAGGCTGGCAAAGATTGGCTTAAAGCGCGTTTGGACCACTCTCAGAGTCAAGGAAGAGGGCGCACGTCTGTGTGCTGGCCTCTCTGACTGCGAGAGTGGTCCAAACATACTTTACGGTGTCCGTTGTGCAGGCCAAAGTTTGCTGGCCTAACTGTGCCAGCCTAACTCCAGGTTAGGATTGCTCTCTCACTCCATTCCCCCGGTCTCACCCTCCCCAGCCCTCCCCAGCTGGGAGTGCTACCCAGCATCTGCTAGAGACTGCAAGTTGAGGACGCGCTGGGTTGGGCCTCCACCGCCTCCTCTTTGCTTCGGGGGGGTGAGTGCCGCCTGGATTGCCCAGGCCTTTCAGCATCCGTCACCAAGGCTTGCACCACAGAGCCTTGCGGCACAAACGCCTAGTCCAGCGCCACCCAGCCTGGGCTGTGGGTGGCAGCTGCCACTGGTGAAACTTCCGGGGACCATGATGCAATTGGTGTCTGCGGGCAGTTCCCACAGATCAATCTTGCGGCTCACTGGCCATGACAGGTAAGGCGGACCCGACATTTGCATTTAAAAGTTTGAATAAAAAAAGCTCCCATCCTCCCCCCCCCCGCACCTAACAGCAGCAGCAGCAGAACGCAACTGGGAGAGGGGGCAGCAGGGAGAGGAAACTGGATTGGGGAGATGCACAATTTTGTTGCAGGTCCCTCTCGTTTTCTCCAAGAACTGAGTGAAATGGGAAAGCTTTCTTTCCTGTTCCTGAAACCTCCCTCTCTTTGCAAGGACTGGGGCATCTGTTCCAGTTGCGGGGGAGGCAGAACAGGACACCCCTCTTAGGACTGCAGGATTTATTGCTTGTTTCACACTGACACGACAAATAACTTTGATTTTATAAGGAATATCTTTTGTCATGGTTTGATACCACCATACTCCTTAACCATGGGGCTGCTCCGCGGTTATGTAACACTGTATATTAAAAACAAAATGTTCTCACACAAAGGTCTGAAGTAATTGCCCCTTTTTTCCACCAGATGGGGCTATAAACCTATGGTTGAGCACCAACCCTACCAGTGAAACTTTTCTAGACTGTCCCCGGGAAGGAAGAGCCATAGGTGCCCTGATTTGCCTACTCCACCTAACCAGCTCTAGAGAACAGTCAGAAACACAGGGAGGGAGTTATATTAACACAGGCTGAAGTACTGAGATCTGGTGTAGCAATAGGACAATTTTCATTCTGCTCTACCCTGCATCCTAAAGATGGCAACAAAGGAGTGTATGTTGCATCCTAAAGATGGCAACGAAGGAGTGTATGTGTGTGAAGCACTTTAAACACAATGCTATATGAGCGCCAATTATTAACTCTGAAAAACAGAAATCAACATTCAACTGAGCAGCTTTATCTCAAGATGGGATATCTACAGATAAGGTGGATGTTGTTCTGATGGTCCTTTTCCCTTTGTACAAATAGGCAAGCCAATTGAATACCCGGGCACCGAGTTTTCATATTGCAGATTATTGGCTTGTTTTGCTGTTTGCGAGTGGCTGCTGATGGGGGACACACTAATAATGAGCTGCACTTTCTGCATGGAGTAGCCGTTTCTGGCTAGATGCTTCCTCTCAATCTCCAGGCAGTCAGCTGAAGCATCTGGGCCTGAGGATGAAGAACCGGTCTCTACACTCCCTCTCTTCTTATTTTGTTGATCACCCTTGGGATGAACTTGATTGGAGGGAACGAGTACAAGATTCCCTGGGACCATTGGCTGTGGAGAGTATCCATCTTCTCCGCTGAGGGGCAGCGTAACCTGGCAAAGAAACTTGGAAGTTGGCAGTTGAGATGGCAGGCGAAGAGGTTTAGGGTCAGAGGTCCGAATCTGATGTCGAGGGTCTGGAACACCTCCGGGTGACGTTGCCACTCTGACTGTTCCTGTTCCTTTCGACTCAGCCAGTTTGCTGTGATGTTTTTTATTCCCAGAATGTGCTCTGCGCGAGAGTAGGTTGCGTTCCACCCAGAGGAACAGCAGCCGAGCCTCCATTTGGAGGGTGGAGGATCTGGTCGTCCCCCCCTTGGCAGTTCATGTAGGCTCTGGCCACCATGTTGTCCATGTAGACCAGAACGTGAGTCCCTCTGAGGTGGTGGGAGATGGTCTTGAGCTTGAGGAGGTTGAAGGATAGAGATGACCTGGGTTGGGACCACCTCCCCCGGGCTCGCGGAGTGGGCTCCTCAGCCCATCAGACTTGCATCCGCGTGCAGTGCCAGTTTGTCCTGGATCGGAATAGGGGATCCCTGGTCCAGTTTGTGAGGACGTGTCCACCACTGTAGGTTCGATGTGGAGGCTGAATCCAGCCTGAGCAGTTTGTTGCGCCTGGTGGCTATGATTTCCTGATGGGGGAGAAGCGGGCGCCAGAGAGACCTGGTCCTGGATCTGGCCCAAGGGATGATGTCTTGAGACGATGTCAGCATCCTGAGGAGCTTGGCCAGTAGCTGGCCATCCGACTTGCGTGCATGTAGGGCAGAGAGGGCCAGTTCCCTGAATTTGTGGCATCTGTCTATCAGATCCAGATGGCAGGTATCTGACTTGAGTGATCGTGCGAGGATCAGGGCTTCACGCTGTCGGGCCCAACTGTTGAGCCTCATGAGGTCTAGGATGGCCTGGTGCCCATGGATCTTTTGGGCATAGTGATGAGAATTGACCCCCCTCCCTCCTGCCCCGGTGCAACTGGCTCCATGGGCCTGATGCAGAGGAGATGGCTGATGGCAAGGAGGGTGGCTTGGATTTTTTGAGGAGAGGCCGGCCTGTGGGCCTGTAAGAACTTGTCTCTTGGTAACTTTCAGAAGTCTAGTGGGTAGCCAAAACCCACTAGTGGGCGTCCCTCACCCATCTGTCTGTGGTTACCCTGCCTCACTCGTCTGCGAAGTCCTGCAGCCTCCCCCCAACCCATGGGGCATAGGATAGGCAGGCATTGTTGCTGCTTTCTGCCCTTTAGAGGGAAGTGTTGGCCCTAATGGGACCTGGGCCTCTGAGGCTGTTCTCTGGGGGGGGGGTTGCCAGAGGGGGCGCTGGTCCCTTTAGAAACCGCCGGAGGGGGGCCCTTGGCTGGAGTGGTTGTGGCCCCGAAAGGAACTTTTGAAGAGCCGTTTGGCTCCCCAGTCCTTGGTGGGTAGGGCCCTCCTTTTGCCCTTCGTCTCAACCAAAAGAGGGGTCGAGCCCTTCCCCAAATAACTTACCACCCTTGAATGGGAGGGACGGCACCTTTGCTTGGGATGCTGCATCGATGACCCAGTTATGGTGCCAGGTGTGCCTACGTACTGCTCTGCTCAGGGCCATCGATCATGCTGAAAAGTGGATGGCATCTGCCGTGGCGTCCGAGACGTATGCAGACGCAGCAGCCATTTTCTGGAGCTTGGGCATGACTTCGGGGGGAAGGCCTGGGAACCTAGTAGGGAGGTGGGTGCTGAATCCAGAGGAGTAGAGCTCTGGAGGAGAGGGATGAGGCTAAGGATGCCCGAAGAGAGGAGGCGGATGCGTCAAAGGCCCGGTGGGCCGCTAACTCAACCTTTTTGTCCCTGGGGTCCCTGGGGAGGCCCTCGCTGTCTGAGGGAAGGACTGATATATGACCCCAGAGCGGCTACCGGGGCATATATGAGGGGAAGCTTTAGCAGCTGCATGCCCTTGTTGTCTAGATAGAATAGCCTGGTGAAGGTCTGTTGGAATCCCCGGTCTTAGTAGGATTGGCCCATTCCTTGCCGCAATGCCTCAATGAGGGGCATAAAACATGTGGGAAGGGGAAAACCCTGAGTGGGCTCCTCGTGGTCGGGAAGGACAGAGGCTGAGTCCCACTCTGAGCCTGCAGAGTCGGGTGTCTCTGGGATGGGCATTGGAGGTGTGTCATTCTTCAGAAATTTTAAGGTTTGAAGGGCCCTATGGAGATGCCCATCTGTGGGGGATGGGCCCACCTGACCAAACCCAACCAGAGCTGGGCTTTGGTCAGGTCCAGAGGGTTTTCCGAGCCCCAAGAGGCCACGTATGACCGCCTGCAGTCTGTGTGGGCCTCAGAATGCCCATTAAGGGGGAAAAAAAAAGCTACTTCTGGTTTTTGGTAAAAACTGGAATTGAATTTTTATGCCCTTATAAGGCATTCTGAGGCCTGGGGAAATCTCAGAGCCCAGCTCCGGTTGGGTTCAGAGGGTGGGAGTGACTAAATCAGTAGGTTTGAATACAGAACCTCTGCAGATAATGAGGGCCTTCTGTACAGTACTCCAGTTGCCAGGGCCAGCCTTAAGCCAATGGGACCAATGTCGTCACATTGGGCCCCATGCTTTTTGGGGGGGGGGCACACCAGCACAGCGAGTATATTGTCTGCTAATGCAGCCAGGACTTCCATGGGCTATAAAGCAGTGGGGTAGTCCCTCACTGGCTCACCCTCCACAGGATGCAGTGGTAGCCATTTTGGCATTGCTGCATCAGCAGGGGAGGGGGAGAATATATTATCAGGCTGTAAGCATCAATATTTGCGGTGATAGACTTCAATCACTTTTAAAATTATGTGATGCAACTCAGGTTCTCATTGAATAATCAACCATTTATGAGCGTTTGTTGCCTGTGTTGGTTATAGTATACAACGAGAACCAAAGGTCTCGATCATACGCCACCGAAAGAATAGTTTTAACAGATTCTACTTCTCAGCTGTCACTAGGGAACAGGTGGCTCTTCTCTGTTAAACTTCAAATACACGGGCATTTTTCCATACCCATCACTGCTCTCACCCCTGCTAACTGGACAAGAGGCACTTTTTCCAGTGGTGTTCCTCTTATATTTAGCAGGGGGAGAGTAACTGTCCCTCTTCACCCCTGTGCAGTCTTTCTAGTGGCTGTTGCTGGCGGTCTGCCTTTTTTTTTAAGATTGTGAGCCCTTTTGGGACAGGGAGCCATTTAACTTTATTATTACTATTTGCCTGTAAACCGCTTTGTGAACTTCGTGTTGAAAAGCGGTATATAAGTACCTGTTGGTTGATTGATTGATTGATTGATTGATTGCTTTCTCCAATGAGCAATTCAGAAAAACACAACCCTGTTTTAAGGTATTCCTTTGTGGTGGTTCATATTGTTATCTTTTTTGGATTGTGTTCTTAGACTACAGTCCTGTTACAGTAAAATTTTGCACAATTCTATTGTTATCCACAGTTGCACCATGTGAAACCAGGTATCAACCTTCTGTTAGCTAAGATGGAAACTCTGGTACTAGGGTATTTGTGTCCCGGACAACTATTTTCTGGTCAAATGTCACTGGTATTGCCGGACATTCATGTCTGGTTCTTGCAGTGTCCAGGTTATTTGCATCCCACTATAACTGGGCAACAAACCCCAGGTTACAAAATGATGCCCGTGAGCGGTAGGTTTTAACACTGCTGGCTTTGTGCTCCTTCCAGGTAAGGCAGGAAGTCATTCCTGGATGGGGTGAGGGGGGCAGAGGTGGGACTGGAGGCGACCTTTGCCGCCAGATCTGGAATAGCTAGCGCAGATGCAAGGAGACCCATTAGTGGGTCGCCGAGCTTACCAGGGAAGGGGACGAATGTCCCCGTTCTCTGAGGAGCCTCCAGCAGCTGCCTATTACAAAATGGGGTAATAGTGGAGTGATTCATCCCTTGCTCACCACCAGTTGATGACAAGAAGTTTGCTGTGGACACAGACACCCAAGCCACTGAGACAAAGTGGGTTAGATAAAAAACAACATCTAGAAGAGTGCTGTCTAAGTCATGCTTTAATTTATTCACTTCATATAAAAATCTTTTATATTAAGAGTGCACCTGAACACAATATATAATACTATAACAACATACATTGTGTGAAACGTTGAAACAATAAAATAACCACCTGGAACAATGCAGTGTTAAACAGACATATAAACCCATTGATCATGCACAACTGTGCTATTTTCATCACAAGTGAGTCACAAATCGGACTGAAAGCTTGAAACGTAGTTGTACAAACTGAGATTGGCACCGTATACATGCCTAACAAGCTTTGTTGGAAGAAGTTTCACAGCACAATTATAACATCAGTTCACATTTTGTCATAGAAATTCACATTGATTTGTTCATAAATTGGAAAGTGACACAAACATTTTGTGGCATTTGCTGGGGGTTTCTTTTTCAAAGTTTCAGTAGTTTCACATAATCCGAACAGATTGTGCTAAATCTTTCTGCATCACCAAGAGTGATGATTTCCCCAAACCCTGTTGAAAATGAAACTCCTCGGAGCCAAGGCCACCTGAATGCCCTCTCTGGGTTCCATATGTCTCTTTTAAGCTATGTTCAGGTTCTTCTATTTTACGCGATACAAAAGGTTACTAGAAAGGCAACTCTTATCCAGAGTCTTCTACAGAAGTAACATCACCACTGACAGGCAATGTTAATTTTTATAAATTAATACTTACAAAACATTACATTATATACATTAAGTAATAAATACACTGTTATAAACAGTAATGGACGTGTTAGAGCTCAAGGCAAGTGCAGGAGAGAAAAGGAGACACCAAACCTAATTGACGTGAACTGGGGGGCGGGGAAGACAACACAAAAGAACCAAGCGTGCAACTTCCACTGAGTTAAGAAACCAATGCAGGGAGAATGCACATCACACAACCTCAGTATGCTGGTTTTTCTATGTGCTGTATTGTGCTATGAGAACAGAAAGCTCAACTGTATCCTGTGCACAACAAGGGTCAAAAACAGTTGAGTGAAAAAATGCTGTTTTCAATAGCAAGGAAACAGAGGAGGTACACAGGTTCTGCAGGACTGATAAAGTGACCAATGGTGCAGTAAGTCATAGAGGGCGGCACCCTGCTTTGCTTAGCTAGACAGAGTGATTGAACTGCAATAAAGTAACAAGTATTGCCCATTAAAAAGGAAGACCTCATTCTTTAAAACAGGAATCATAAAAAAATTATACATCAATATCAAACACATTCTGTTACCATTGAGTAAGTTTCTTGAAAAGACGTGAAAGTGTTTATAAAAAAGGCACACGGGTCTCCAGACAGGTGGACAAGTTATAAATGCAGAGTTACTGATCAATAGTTGTAGCTGTCAGACCTGCCTAGATTTCAACATTTCTGAAGAACTGAAAAAAAAATTTCAGTTGTGTGTCATTCACCACCAAGCTTGTTCCGTAACAACTCACATCAGCTCCAAAACACCGCAATGATTTTTTTTTTGGCTGACAAAGCTTAAGCTGCAATATAAATCACCTGTTAATTTCCTGAGCAGTCACTACACGCTCTTTTACCCTGACTCCAATCTCAATTCTCTGGAAAGGCCATTTAAGCCAATGGTAGGTGCTGGCCTAAGACCTAGACTTCAGGCTAGTCAGCAAGACAACCTGCATGTGTCTGAAGTATTTAAATCCACTTATACAGACTGACACATTGCATTAGGTATCAATAGGTGACGTATCTTCTGTCACAATTTCTATATTAGCTTCCCTTTGGGAATCTCTTTTTCCTGGGTCAATCACACAGAGTGTCTTTGTACTGCTGAAATAGCTGACACCATCGCCCTCTTTCTCAGGCCCGTCGGAATCCTCTTCCTCCAGGGTAAGCTCAAACTGGAACTTCTCCATCAGGCCCTGACAGTCTCTGTTGCATTCATCAAGTGGGGGGGAGGGGCTCTGAGGGATCATACTTTGGTACCAATTCCTGTTGTCTTCTAGGGTGTCCAGGATATCTTGGGCATCTGGCTGCACTAGGTCTGCCCATGTTTCCCACAGTGGGTGAACGATATAGTCAATGAAACCAACCTGCAAAGTAATGTTAAAGAAAATGTTACAACTCTCCGTTTGTTAAGACAAAAAGAAATGGTTACAGCAAAAGCTACCACAATAATGCTTGAAAATATTTGCTCCTTGATTACTACAACTATTGCACAATCCTACTGAGGATTGGGCTGCTGGGCAGAGCTTACTACGACAGCGGAAGGCACTTCTGCTGTTGCAAAATGGCTGTCAACAGAACTGCAGTGCTCCGTCAGTGGCCATTTTGCAAGAGGCCACATGTGGCTTCTATGGGTTTCAGAAAGCCCCCTTGTACTTCCAGTTTTCTGCAAAAATTGCTTTTTAAACTGCTCCAGGCAGCATTCTGAAGCCCATAGTATAGAGGCTGCGTGTGAGCTCTATGGACCTCAGAAAGGCTCAGAATGAGGTTCAAGTAGTGTAATGGAGTCCTTGTAGGTCAGAACCCATAATTTTATTATCCACAGGTTTTGGTATCTGCTGGGAGGTCCAGGAACAGATCCCCTGTGGATACTAAGACTCCACCTGTACTTGAATGCAAGGTATGCTGAGCGTTGCCCAGATTTGTGAGAAAGTGATGCGGGTTTGTCCATGTGGCAGTAAGGTAAAGGTTCTCCACAACCGAATGGCTGAGTTGTGACCGACTGTAGGGGGCAGTGCTCATCTCCATTTCTAAGCCAAAGAACCGACGTTTTTGTCCAAGGACAAGCTTCCGTGGTCATGTGGCCGGCATGACTATATGCCGTAGCACACGGAACGCTGTTACCTTCCCACCGAAGTGGTGCCTACATATCTACTCGCATTTTTACATGCTTTCAAACTGCTAGGTTGGCAGGAGTCGGTAATGATCCTTCCACAGGTATGTGGTAGTAGTAAACTCTTTATTGTATGGTTGGAACATACAGGTGATGACTGACTCCCACTGCAGACAGAGATGCTGTATGGGACGTGTTTTTAAATGTATTTGTACCAAGACCTGCTAATACATAAACAGCTTACATGTAAATAAATAATTGGGGACAATATGGTGGACTAAACTGGAAAAGATCTATCTTCATTGCAGTGCATCTTAAGAAGAATTGCCATACTGTGGCTATATCTGTCTGGAAAATGTCAGTCCTTTGCATGCTGCTTAAGTGGGGTAAAAAGGACAACAAGCACTAGGACATCCTGATGATTTTATTTGGCCAGCAGTTTTCAAACTGCCATGATTTTTAACCCTAATTCTAGAGTATGCGGCTGCATTTCTGGAATTAATTTAACATTTGATGCCATTTCACTCTTGCATGAAGTGTTTATGTGTGTTACACTACTTTGTACAATGTACTACCTTGTTTACAGGAGAAAAGGGGTGCACTTTCCACAATATTGATTTTCCTCATGCAGTAGACTTTGTAAACGGCACAGAAAGCAAAAGGAGACACCCCCCTTAAAGGTACTCTCTTGCACCTCGGGTGTGGAAATGGCGTGTCATTGTGGGGAAATGGATGAGTAAGCTCTGAACTGGATTACTTTTTAGTTGCTTGACAAACAGGAAGTAAAGGATAAAGGAGGCTGAATGGCCATAAAAGCCAACGAAAAGTCTTCCGTCTGGGCACAGTCTGACGCTTCACTCCAAAAGCTGCTGGGCAGCCATCCTACAGAGCAGGAAAATGGCCCTCAAAGGAGCTCATCTCAGTGCTCGGATGTTTGGTTTGGAAATCACATTTGCCTCCTTCAGACACAACAGGATGTTGAGTGAGCCATTAGAATTGTATTGTAACTGTCGAGGCAGTTTAAGCCAAAAGGTGATGAAAACTTCCTGCAAGAAGTGCTCAGTGGAGACCTTTAAGCGGAATAGCTTTGTCTGAATACTGGAAGGTGGGGCTCTTTGGCACTGTGTTCATAAAGCAATACCACCAGAAATGTTTCCAACGGTTAAAAAGTAAGCCAAACGTTAATTTCTTGAGCAGACAGCTAAACCAGAAAAGCAAGCAGACTTTGCTTTACTAGCATTTGAATTGTAAAGAGGTTTTTTTTGGCCCTGTTTCTTCTTTTGGAATGTTACTTATTATTAATCTTTTTATGCTGTCCTTCTCCCCAAAATTCAGAATGGTGAATAGTCACCTCCATTGTAATGTCACAATACCTCAGAGAGAGAGAGAGAGAGAGAGAGAGAGAGAGAGAGAGAGAGAGAGATCTTTTATGTTAAAGAAGAGTACAAAAGAAGTGTCACTCCCCTGGTCAATTGTTTTTCCCACCCTCCAATGCATCCTGATGTGGAGAATTGGGTGAATTCCTGTTCACACTTGGTGTTCCTGTTCATGTTAATTTTTTGTTGTTGTTGTAGTTGTAATATGTTTTACTTAATATGTTTTACTTATTATGGTTACATTGTATTTTGTTTTTGTTCTCTGTAAACTGCCTTGGGCATTTGCTTCAGCATAGGAATGTCAGGGTATAAATTCTTCAAATAAATAAAAATAAATATAAGGCGTCTGGAACCAATCAATATTCCACACTGGAAAAAAGTAGGAAGTTACACTACCTGAGATTTCTCTACAGATGCTGTGTGCTTGTCACACATTGGGCTGATTTCCATCCCTCTCTCCCGTTCTTTGTCTCCCTGTTGGAAAAACTCTTCCATGATTCTGTCTGTCCACTGTCGATAGAGTTCCAAGGATTTGGTGGGATTACTTAAATCAGCACAATGAACCATATTTCGAAGAACCTGTCATTGCAAAACGTGTGTTAATTCAAAAGCTCACACAGACAGGCAGAATAGAACAGCACTGCATTCTGTACTCCTAGCACCTTCAGTACAATTTCACATCCAAAGACCATTTTGGTCCCCAAAACACTTTGGAATATGTTAGAACTTCTTTAAATATATTTTTGCTAAGCAGGGATTCAGGTCATGTTGTGGCAGACGTTGTTTATTAAAGAGGTCATGGCATGTCACCCTAATTAACTGGATATGCAGGATGGAAAAGCAATATATGCTTGGCCTGTGTAAATTACATAGGTTCCCTCCTGAATACAGGTGCTTCCTTCCATTCTCATCGTGTTTTGCAACACAGCTGCGCTCCTTTTATGGATTCTCCCACAGCATTTCCAATGAATCCTAGATAAGACTGTGATCCCTTCGCCAAATGTAGGGACAGGGAGGTGGTTACAAGAAGGTGATGGCATGCTTTAAGACTCGAATGTAAAACTTCCACGCAAGGTGGCCAAGGCTGGTTCTAGGAGTACTGGAGCCCAATGCTGGGAATTCCCATGGGCCGCCCACCATTCACCAAGAAGAGTGCTTGTGGTGCCATGTGCAAAGTGCGGCACTTGGACATAGTCGGTGGTGACATGATGAAGTCACAGCCAACTGCTTCCAGGGGGCCCATTTGGGGCCATATGGAAACCGGGGCAGGTGGGAGGGCCCAAGGTAAAACTGCTCTGCTTGTCCCACTGACGTACAGCCCATAGATATCACGGCTGCAGCAGCAGGCGATATGCTCACTGTAATGGAGCGCCCCCCCCCAAAGCATGGGGTCCAATGTGACGACATTGGTCACATAGGCTTAAGGCTGGCCCTGAAGGTAGCTAAAGCTAGCTAAGAAAATAATGA
Organism: Lerista edwardsae; assembly: GCA_029204185.1. NCBI lineage: Eukaryota > Metazoa > Chordata > Lepidosauria > Squamata > Scincidae > Lerista > Lerista edwardsae. Next base: position 10,666,271 of record JAJKFI010000028.1, on the reverse strand, counting down.
GAAAGGAGACTGCTACAACTTTCTTATGGGTGTGTGTTTATTCCCAGAAGTGCTGGGCTGCTGGTAAAGACAGCCTGTTAAATGGCAAGTCGAGGAAAAAACAAGATTTATTTATGTTTTGGTGAGGCAAAACTATTGCTCAATGGAGAGCAGAGAGGTGATTTGAATATGTGGACTATATGTGGTATTTTTAAAATGACAGAGCAACAACGTGATCCAGTGGCACTGTGCCTTGGGAGCAAGTGCGGTCAGCTAGTTCTGACTTAGGTATTGTGATACGTTGCTTGGGCTTGAGGATTTAAATTATTTGAATGACGAGGATTTGAATAATTGTGGAGAAGAGGATTTTCCAGCAACAAAAAGGACTATACTTTGTCACAATAAAAGGAAGTCATTTTTATCCAGAAAAATACAGAAAGGAAGGGTTTTTGTGGCCACTATTGGCTACTCTATTCTATTCGCTACTCTCCTCTTCTTTGACTACACTATTTGGTGGTCAAAGCAGAGAAGAGAATGCAGCAACTCCCTGCCTTCAATGAAGAAATCTCTTCTCAATATTCTTAGCCATCCATGACGACTTTAACTTTAAAATGCGTAAACATGCAAAGAACAAATTTGTGGATTGCACAACATTTGGCTGTACTACTAATCCAGAAGAACACTGAACTGGTTGTGTTCATTATGACTGTGGGATCCTGTCTTCTCCAAATGGGTTGGAGGGAGGAAGAATTCAGGAAACCACAAACCACCAAATTCCTGTCTTGTGGAAAGGGTTATGTGCTTACATAGTGAACGTGCACAAATGTGCTTATCAGCTCAGTCCAGTTGCTATGTGAAGTTGCAGAATAAGCAGAAGTCACAGCAACAGCTACAATGACATCCAATTTAGTTCTGCACCAGCACCTCTAAATGCTACCTCTCAGTATACCTTTATTTCTGGTGCAAGTCACTGCCTGAACATTTAGTGTGCTATATCAAGGACTAGGAGTGGTCTTGCCCTCCCCCATGCGGGTGGTCGTCTTTTTCAATTTGTGCTATGGAAATATTTTCCCTTCCATGTCTCAGCGCAAGAAACAAGACTGGCTCACAGCACAAGAGCAAATGAGTATCCTGCACTGGAACAGTAAGCGTAGGGTCAGGCGCTAAAGTATCTCCCAAGGTATTAAGAGTGTGCTGGGGCACACTTTCTCCTCAAGTTGCCAAGCGCTTAGTGACCTGTGCTGGCTGGATGCCTAAGGAACTCACTTTTGAGTAAAGTGTGTGAAAACATGGGGGACATTACAACAACAGCACCGACACAGTAGCATCACAGCGTAGGGAATTACTCATATAGACCTGTATTCTGTCTGTATAGTTATCTAGAAGGAGGACTCCGGAACTTGTCACTTTTTTAGTCTCCACCATAGTCTTTAAGTCAGCCAGAAGGGACATGTGTTTGGACATATCTGTTGCCAAGACCTACATGAAAGGAGAAATAATTCTTAGTAGGAAAGTATAGAGATCTTTCGGGTGCAAACAACAACAAGCAAGAGCCAAAGCAAAGTTGGGAGGATTATTTCTTACCATGTCTATAACCATTTTCCTGAGAGTTTGACGCTGTTTCTTGGTCAGGTTCTGGAAGATGTCACAATGCTCTTCTTGCAGCAACTTAAAACCCACAGCAAGGTGATGGTTTTCCAACACAGATTCATCATTATACATTAGAGCGAGTTCAGAATCTGGGAATACAAAAGAGCCAATAGAAACTATTGAGTGCAATGCGTAATTTCACATAGGAGGTCAGTCTAGTGCAAGAGACTTCATAAAAGAGGAAGAAACAGAACCTGGAAGGCAGCAATTCACTCTCTTTGGATACTCTTTTGGCTGTGGTAAGTTAAAAAGAATCCAAAAGGTAGCTTGGACAAAAGATTTTGGAACCTTTTTTTATATTGATTAGTAATTTTAGCTCACCAGGTGAGGTGAAGGGGGTGGCAGCTAGGAAGAGGGCCTTCTTGGTGGTGGCCCCTTGTTTATGTTACTCCCTTCCCCCCTAAAACTAAGAATGGCTCCCTCCTTTTGGCAGGGCCTCAGGACCTTCTTTTTCGAAAGGCGTTTCATTAGATAAGAGAATTTATTTTATTGGTCAAGTATGTAAACCATACCTGGAATTTGATACGGCTACCGGCCACATGCATACAATACTACACATACACAATGAGCAATAAATACACAAAACAAATAAGGGCATTATTCAGAATAAAACACTGCCTCAAACTCCAAGTCACCTCAGCATAATTACAAATTCAACAGTTTAATGGCACAGGGGAAAAAAACTATTTTTGTGCCTAGGTGTTTTGGTGTACAGAGTCCTTTATCGACGACCTGAAGGAAGAAGGTTGAACAAATTATGACCAGGATGTAAAGGATCTGCGTGTAAAGGTTTGAGTGTATAGTTGGCTGGCATCTTTTAATGACATAGTTTTTAATGTTTGTGCTCCAGGGTTTTGTGCTGTTTGTTGTTTTAATGCTTGTTTTTTTAAGATATTGTTTTAATATTGTTTGCTTTATCTTTGTAATCTGCCTTGAGTCCCCTTTACTGGGGAAAAGGCAGGGTAAAAAAAAAACCTTTTAAATAAATAAATTTAGCAGGTATTTTCCTCAATCACCTCAATACATATTTAGTTATATATTGCATGTGTTGTTGTTTTTTAGTGCTCTGTTTTGTGTGTGTCTTTTGTATGTGTCTACAAATGTTTATGAAACGTATTGTTTAGGTTTTGTGCCTGGATGTGTCTTTTGCATTCCCATTTTGGTATGGTCCACTTTATTTAAAAATATAAGAAGCAGACTGCAGTATCAAACCAAAGACCTTCCAGCATCTCTTCCTCAATCTCTTCCAGCATCTTGCCTTCAACATGATGCTCCCAGGAAGCCCACGAGACATGAAGGAAACATCCCTCTGCTGGTCCTCCCCCCTCCCAGCATGATATTCAGAGGTATAGTATCTGATAAACCTGGGTGCTCCATTTTTTTCATGTACCTCTATGTGAGAATATGTACTTACAAGCTTCTCAGTTCACTTTGGGAGATACTTCTAGTGTGTGACTTGATAGCTGGTTAACTATGACTATCTCCATGCCCTCCGTCCCTATCTCTTTTCTCTAGTAGCAAACAATAGAGGGATCAGCACAGTACCCCTGCAGTTTGTAGACTTAGGGTGCACTGATTTGGCTTGCCTGACACTCTCATCTACTCTGTCCATAAACACTGTACAGTTTGAACGATATCATCATACTTAAATTAATCGTTAATAAACTAGGAATCCCATATAATGTGCCCTCTAGACACCTGTCAAAACACAACGTCTAACCTGATTTTTAAAAACTCGTTAATAAATGGATCTCACAAAGAAGAAATTCCAGAATTCCAGAAATTCCAGAGAGAAGGTGTATTCCATACATAAATACAAAACTCACTTGTATTAATAAGGAATTGGTTGGAGACACCAGGATGATCCACATCATGAATTGCTGCTGCGAAAATTGCTGCAAGGATTTCCAGATCAGTGAAGACAGCCTAGCAAGGTAAAAAAAAAAAAGGGCAAATAAATACCTACCTACAAACTCACAGACTATTTGCTTAATCATGTACAGAAACCAGATCATTGGCATTTTATCAAAATAAGCTGCAGTAAACAGAATTTTTCTAGCCCCAACCAGCTCCTTCAAATGGCACAGACTTCAAAATGAAGTCTTTTTCAGGACCACCCACCACTACATCCTGACATGTCTTTCTGTGCTAAAACAACTCAAGTTCTCCCTATGGAAAGGCAAAAGAACTGCGTGAGAGGGCCAACTATTGCATCCAATTTATAGGTTCCCTCTCCCCTATGAAAAATAAAATTTTAAATACTGTGTAAAGGTTTATGGTCCCATCTCATAAATCAAAACCTAAAATAACAGTATGTTCAGAGTAAACCACAGAGCAGTGCGTACTGAACAGCACAGTTACGAATAAACCCCGATTACAGATCTTGCACTTTCACTGTTGACAGAACAGCAAGAAATACGTTTTCAAAGCATAGAAATCTGTTCCGAGTCTCAGCTGGCAGGGTGAGGAATATGCAGTTGCAGAAAACATCAAACTGCAATCCAGAACCCTGGGAAGGGAGGGTGACTGGCCTATATGCCATGTTTGTAGTATTTTCTGGAATCTTCATGGCACCTGTGACTCCTATTTAAAACCTCTACTTCCCCACTCATGGCAGGCTGGTGATTCAGCCACGAAACTCCCACAATCCTTCTGGTTAGTCCTACCTAGTAGCGTCATTCAGAAACAATCTGACGGAACGCGAAATTGGACTCACCGCCTGATTGGTCGCTCGTTGATGACGCGTCGCGACCTTGCTGAGCGCCGTGCGGGCACCCCTGGCTTCAGAGGGGGTGCCCGCTTGCCTGGGGAGGTGCGCTGGGTGATCAGGAGAGCCGCGGAGGGGCGCGCAACCCGGAAGAAGCCCCCGCGGCGGAGAGGCAGGCGGCAACGCGGAACAGGCCCCCTGTCAATCAAGGGGTAAGTCCCGCCTCGCGTTCCGTCTCCTTGTTAATGAATGACATTACTGGTCCTACCCCACAGTCTTGAAATCTGCTTAATTATGCAACAATGAATGAACTCATGCACATTGCTTTGGCATTCCAGAAGCATCCTCAAAGCAACTGAAGGATGCATACAATGTGGCTTGTGCTTGTTAACACTCAGAATGCTCATTCAGGCCTGAAGCTATAAAAAACTGAAATTGTCTGGCAAAAATAAAATAAAAAATTATTACCACAACCTGAATAGTTTTGTCTAGGACAACAAATCCATACTCACATCGAGGGCTGGGGTGGACAGAAGAACATGGGTTGACTGGGCTACATCAGCTGCATGCAGACTGTTGTGGTAGGCAACATCAGAATGGTAGTGATCTTCCAAAGTCATCATGTAGGCTATAAAGGTGTCTGATGAGATTTTGAATGTCTTCAGTAAATCCCGCTCCTGTTGAAGGCAAATTGTATAAGTTGACATCAACTTCATTATTTGGGAAGGGTTAGGGAGTTTCTTTCAAAATACAGCATTCTGAAACAAAAAAGCAGCAAAATGTCCATGAAATTACCAACCTGAAAAATGGCATACATTATGCAGGTGAGAGGTCTACTGTGTGAATATCTTGCAACATTAAATATGTTCAGACCCCATTTATTCAAATCCTCTAGTTCCTAGTGGGAAAAAAATAAATAAAAGGAAAAACAATGAATGCAAGGTCATATTAACTCTATTACTACCGTACATTATAAACTCAAGCAATTATTTTCTTAATGTTAATTACTAAATGCTAACTGCTTAGTTATCAGTTAGCATCAATAATGTATCATATATGGTACATGAAATAAACTAGAGAGAACCAATATCAAATAGTTCATAAGTTCATAAGTGGAGACAGCATTGAGATATATGCACTCACATGGGAGTAAGTCCCACTAAACTCACAGCCCAATCCTAACTGGGCTGCCCATGCAGTCATACAGCAGCACCAAAACAGCCACCAAAACTGCTTCTAGAACAAGGTTATGTTTAATTTTTGGATGCCACTATGCTGGGGACAGAGATGTCCAAAGGCCAGTTGTGTGCTGGAGAAAAGCAGAAAGGGAGAATCAAGACCTTGCGAATTATTTTCAACTGTTTTATTTCGGGGACAGGTAAAACACTAAAGAGCATGTTGGTACAGTTGAAGTTGGTACAGACTACTCCCACTTTACAACGAGAAGCTGGTTGAAATGATACTCTCAACTCTAAAGCATCAGAGACAAATAAAATATGTGAGAGTAATAAAATATGTGCTTGGGCTAAAGCAGCCTTACTCTCATTTACACTTTAAACACAAAAGGCTAACAGAACTATAGGGAGTCATACACAAACCTTGGCTAGATGGTCCTCCTTTTCTGTTTTCACACCAAATCTTGAAATGCTAGTATTATTCAAGCTTGAACTATGCATTAGCTTTTTCACACCACTGATTTGTGTCATAAGCTGCTGTTTTTTCTTTTTCTCTCTGTCCTTCTGTGTGGGGGAGGGAATCTCCACATCATTCTGCTTGTCTGTGCCGGAAAAATAGAGAAATAAATTGTAGCGTTTATTAAATGAAGGGTATATAGAGCAGTCAAACTTTTTCAATAAGCATTGTCCATTTAATATTACATTGTTTGGTCCTCACATTTACTACTAGTGCTTGCTTTTTCAAAATAGTTTAAATAATTTAATGCAGTTACAATATTTAGATACTATGTAATAATTATTTTAAAATATTGACAATAATTAACAAAAATTACTATTTTCACAAGTATTTGTACTGATTATCAGCCAGAGGTTGAGTTATGCAATGAATGAAGTCAATGGAAGGCCATTAATGGGGACAAATGGTGAGGCCCTGAAAAAGAGATCAGGCTCACAGCAAATGTCAACATGGCGATATCAATATTTGTTGCACATAGTTATGGACTAGATAGAGAATGGGCAGAGGAAACTGGGGTATTCCCATGGGCCCCAAACCTCCACGTAACCCCCACTCACCATATAGCCTTGGCAAGAAGAACGCCAGTGGTGTCACGTGCGGCACCCAGAAATAGTTGATGGTGACATGATGACGTCACTGCTAACTGCTTCTGGAAGCCCCATTTCTGGCCATTTGGAGGCAGAGCCAGGTGGGACGGGCGAATGAACAGCATCTTCATTTGCCCCAATGCTGTTTTGCTGGTGGTGAATCAAGCACCCTGTGTCGGGCTGCCTGGTTCAAGGCAGGGTGTTGGATCTGGCATTGGCCTGGTCCCACCCCCTCACAGGCTGCCTCCTCCCCTCCCTCCTCCAGTTCCTTCCCATCCCCGCCTCCCTGCACCCCAAACGGGGTGGTCAATGCTGATGGAGCGCCAGCCATTCCTCCACTTGTGTTGGGGCCAGGCACTAACTTAGTGCCGTCCCAGCACAAGTGGTGCGGTGTCGCAGACGTGCTTTAGGGCACATTTGCAACATTTTAGCCAGTGGTACACACATATCGCCAGCGATAAGGACCCCAGGATTGGGTCCTTAGATATGTACATACTTGCTTAGAAACATACCCTATTCAGCACATTGGAACTTTGGAATAAACATGCACAGAGTCAGCTTGCAAGCCATTTCTACCTCTTTCTGTTTTTAAAAACAGTTACAAATATTTAATTCCATGGCATGCCAGGTAACAATATAAGAAATAATAATAATATATTGTAGTGGAGGGAAGTAGGGTCAGAAATGAAGAAATCACTTCAAAATTGATATTGTGTGACACGGATTCAAAGAAATCCATTGAGAAATCTTTGCAACTGGTCAGCCCTACAAGAGACACATTATGTTTAGAAGGGCTGCATTCAAAGCAGAAACCATGATTTCAAGCAGCTGATTTCAAATAGCTACAAAGGCAGACAAGTGGTTCTGCTGCTCAGGGCCAACCAATGAAATGGGATCTGATGTCACCTGTTGCTGACACGTTCATGTTCACAAGAGGCCAGGATCAAGAGCCCCAGATTGGCACAACCATTTAAAGAATCACACAGGGAGTTGCTTAGCAATCACCATGCTCCTCCCCATGCTTCAAGAGTCCTGAAAGCATGGATGGTTGCTAAGGAACAGCCTGCAATATTAGGGTTTTCACCATCTTCACCAGCTCTATGCTCCTATACTTGTACATTTTACTATTCAGATTTTGCCCTGCTTAGGGGTGACGTTAGTGTTGTTGTTTTTCAAACTCCTTCTTTCTGCATAATGTCCAGATGGGTTTTTCCTTCTGAACCTGACTCAATCATGGTATTGGATGAAGATGGCCACACTTGATGTAGGATTTAAATGTGGCAGGACTCTGTCCATTTGGTTTTATGGGGCAGGATCCACAGAGACCCATGCATATCCTCATGCACAAGAAAGTTTCCTCAGTTTCCTTTCTAACTGCAGTTTCTTTCACTACATGAATGACATCTAGATTTCCCCAAGTTTTTGAAGGGAGGAGATGGGTAGGGCAATAAGCTAGAGATTGGAAGGAGCTTGTGAAGCACTGTTGCACCCTGAAGGCACACTAGATCCTGGTCATGGTTATTAAAATCCGACTTCCATGGAAGGCATGCGTTCAGTGTTAAATATCTTACCGAGGAACGTGTTTGAAATATATTCAGACACCTGGTTCCCTGATCGGCTCATTTCTGAAAGGTGCGTCAGCTCTCGATTTAACATTCTTTTGAACTGTTGATAATTAGAAAAGAAAAAAATCAGTTTTTTGCTGAATGAAGGGTGCACAATAGGTTATTTAGTATTAAGTAGCATATACCGAAAACCTTAACAATATCTGTAGAGATGTACATATAAGAAATATCTTCCCCACCACATTGTGGGATTTAGCATTATAATGCTGCCTATTAAATCTAGGAAAATATAGTCATATTTTCAAAAGGAATATATTTTTTTAAAAAAATTCTGGAAAAGTATTAAAACTGCTTTTGGTTTTAAACCTTGCAAGATTCTCTTCAGGCTTTTTCATGTAATATAAAATAGTAATTTTTCCATATGCATTGTAAAGAGTTTCATTTTACAGAAATTTCTGACAGGAAAATATAGTACTGTACTTAGTCAGAATCGCTTGATAGACATTTTAACAAAACATTTTTAATTTAATGTTAATATCATTTTAATGAACAGAGAATGATCACAATTCTGTGAATTTATACAATATGCTTACAACAATAGAGCAACATATATAGGAATCTATATGCATAGATAACATAAGACAAATAAATCATCTTTTTAAAAAACCCCAACATTTACACCCACCTTGATGTAACCCCATGATACAGATAATAGATAGTTTGCCTCAGGCATTTTTGGATAGCTCAGTATGCCACGAGAGAAAAATCCCGTAAAAAGAATGTGTAGGTCAGATGGAGGAATTCTTCAAGAACAAGAGCACCCCAGTTTCCCAGTCAGTGGAAAGAACAATATTTTGAAAAATCAACGATGCCAGTAACTATGACTATTTGCTAATCCAAGATAACACCAAGGTTTGTATTCCAGTGCTGAAAAATGGCTGCATTATTGGAGGTTTTTTGTTTGCAGAACACAAACATTTATACAAAGGCTGCATGAAGGAGCAAGAACTAATCCCAGTGTTTCCCAGCAAGCTGCCATGAAGCACTTATGAATTATGAATAGTCCTGGTTGCTTAGCCAGCTGAAGGGGGTCTCCCATTCCAGTTTAGTATTCCTTAGCTGGAGGGAGCAAAGAAGAAAGAATGCTGCTTTTGCCGGCTTTAGCCCCTTTTTCAAAAGGCAGATTAAAATGGAGGAAACCCTGGGCATATCTGAATAATTCGAAGGGAGGTAGCAGCTCCCCCTCCTCCTCACAATCACAGCAGCGCTATTCTGGAAAATCCCCTCTCACTCATCCAGGCTTTTCACATCAACTTTGGGATACGATTTTTTTAAAAAATTGCTTTAAAAACTCTCCCCTTCTCTATTAAATTTGGTCATGTACTTGTTTACATGTTCACAAAGTATAGAGGGGAAAATCAATTCAAGCACAAAACTAAGCAGAAGTTTTAGAAACATTTAACAGAGCAATATCTAACAGTTTTAACATGGCTAGTGTCTCAGGGAACATGAAAAAAAATACATTAACATCTGCCGAAACAGAATGAAGGCTCGTTTCCATATGCCGCTCCCTAAAAGAAATTAGTTGTAACCTCATTTTATACAGGACTTTGTGGTGTTCACATTGACAGTTCAGACTGCAAAAGAACTACTAGTGCATTTATAGTCTCCACTTATGTCAAGTCAAAAAATTCAAGTGAAAACCAGCCTATAAAATGAACATAACAAATAAACAAAACCTAAATAATCACTGCCTTGCTTTTATTTTCCCTGCTCCTACAGCGTCATGTGAAATCCAGTTTTGGGAAACGTCCCCAAAGAAATGTGAAAACAAATTTACAATTCCAGTATTTTTTATTTCTAAGTAAAAGTACAGAATTATAATGTAGAGATGCTCCAGCCCTTTCCCCAATGCAGAGTTCTTAATAAAAGTAGTCAGAAGACTACCATGATACCATGGCAACAGAACCACATGACAATTGGCCTGCTTTACTGTAAAGCCTTCCCTTCACATATAAGGCTTTCCCTTCAGATTACTGTCATGCTTCTGTAGATCACTTGTTACAGGAATTCCAACAGAGCTTTAGGCAAATAGGAAACTCATTTCTGAGAGCTAGACATAGAAATAAACAAGTCTAATAGTATAGAATCTCCTTCTCTGATTATACTTATTGGCTCCAAATTGCATTAGCAAAGCCTCTCCTAGGAAATAATTTTTATGCTGTTCTGGGAAACAACATTTTGAGTTACAAAAAAATACATCATGACTTGAATTAGAATTATATAAATATATTTGAACCTCAGTATTGTATATACATCACTATACGAATTTGCATTAAGATTGCTATTCCTTTTTAAAGTTCCCTAATGACAGAAGACATACTCATTTTTGCTACTTTTTAAAATAAATATGTACCCACACAGTGCATTGATGTAGCTGATACATATTAATACACTGGTTCATAACCGCGGCCACATATGTGATCTCTCTTCACAGTCTCTTGTGACTATACCTTCACTTCAATTAATGGGGTGAATTCCTAAGAGAACCTGAACAATTTAAAAATATGTATTTTTCATTTTTGGTCTGACCTAGCCATTTTCCATGGCTTAACTCTTTGTGGAAATCCAATATCTCTGCAAGCCCACTCTCTGTACTGACAAATTCAAGTTTCTCAACAAGAAGGATGTCAGATAACAGTTTCAAAAATAAGTGGATTGCTTTGATTCTGTAGATATTCCATTCTGTTTTGTTCAGCTGTTAGGTTTAGGAATAGGAAATGACCTTTTGAAATAAGGACTTTCGGCAGCCCTAGTATATTCATTGCTTCTTTCCACTGCTGGCTTGGCTAAAGCCCAACTGTTATCCCAACAATAGCTTGGAGAAGGATTTAGACAGAAGAAATGTATTTTTCACCTTCTTTTCAATCACTGGATCATATCTTGTTTCTCATCAAAGGCTTCAAACAGCATGGAGGCATGGTTATTGGTTCAAGAAATGTGGGCTTGTGGTATTGTACCAACAGTCCAATTTGCCGACAAACAAGGAACCAGCCTTTTAAGAAATTAAACTGTACCACATTATCCAGGAATCAAGTGGATCACTTCCACAAACACTTTATTTGAATATGAAGAAGGAAAAATGTATCTACTTTGGTCTGTTAAAATGATTTTCAGGTATGTAAATATGCAGTTAAAAGTGTTGAATTAGTGCGATTTTCACTAGGTTCTGTGTTATGGAATGCTGTGCAATAGAGTTTAGTAATTAGGTAGCGGCCAATTCAACTTACAATGAGAGTCATTTGATTAATAAGCTGTCCTGTCCTGAAATGATTTTCTACCATATGCAGAAATGACCACTGATTGCTGCTAAACAATTGTCACAGATGGCTTGGGGACTCCTTACCAATATTAACTTTCAGAAATCTGAAAATGTTCACAGATCTGACATGGTTGCTCTGAAATAAAAACAGCTTCTAGTTGTGATAGGGCAGACTAGAACATTTGCTCATTAACTATGAAATACTTTGACCTCTGAAACAAATGAGGCAGTTTAGATTGGAGACTAGTGACAGCAGAATAATCTCTGTAGAAGAACTCTTCCTTATCTGATAGAAGAGACAGCTATTGCTCTACTTGGTAAAAAGGTTCTCTGTTTTGCTGCCTGGCTTGTTTTCCTGACTAGCCTTACAGGGGGAGTAGCTGGTTGCATTAGCTAGGTGCTATAAAGCAGGAAAATGGAGTAGGTTGCATAAACTTCACAACTTCTCAATATCAGACTTGCTAACAGGAGATTAACAGCCCGATCAATTCCGCTGCCACACACAAAATGGGCATGCTGTATCCAGGGGTGGGGAGTGGGCAGCAGATCGAGAGGCTTCAGCAGGGAAAGGAGGCTCTGTGTAAGCCTCCAGCTCTGCAATGAGTCTCCTTGGACATATGCTAGTGATTTTGCAAGCGTGCGAGGAGAGAAATGCAGTGAGGAGGCTGCTGCTTGAGGATAGGGATGCATGCATGACATTGCCACCAGATCCACCCCTTCTGAAGCCTCTTTGCTCAGGTTACGCCCCTCCCTGTTTCCATTCTGCCCTCCCCCACCCCATCTCTCCTGCTGGCTTACCTGCTCCAGTGGCATGGGACTTAATGATGCATGCGGGAAGGCTCTAGCCTGTCTGTGTCCTACAGGGCGCTACTCAATCCGCCGTCAGAAAGTACTTTACAGCACCTTTGCAGCAGTTGCAACCAGCGGAAGGCGCATTTTGCTGGTGGCGAAACCCAATAGGATTGGGCCATTCATCTGTAATCAAGCAATTCTGGACTTTGTCTCAGAACCTGCTCTCATTCTCAGGGCATGTTTGAAGTTGCTCTGGCATATTACTCCTATGGCACTTCCTGCTGCACTTGGATTTGTTGCATTTACCGCACCAAGAATGGTTGCCTATCTAAAGAAATCCACGGGAAGGTCTCTGTTATTTGTATCTGGGTGTCTGAATACTTAAAACACCGGCATCCAAATTTTTAAATGCTGGAAGACAAAGAACAGCCCTAGTGTTTACCTCTAAACAACAGACTGTTATATGACTTCCAAATGAAATACAAGCAGCAATGTGTCCATAAAATTCTTATTTCCTTTGGCAAGCCAAGGGGTAAATATGCCTGCTACCCCAGACAGACTGTGAAGAAGCGCGCTTGCCGGCTAGCATTTTGTGCTTCAAAGTGGATGTCTGTAGGAGCAGCATGACATGGACAGAGGCAACCTCTGTTGTGCGTCACTCTCCGGCTGGCACATGTCCGTTTACTCAGGAATATGTCATAAGATATGGGCAGGGGAAGGTGTGAATGATGCTCAATGTGAAGGTCAGGCATCTGACCCATGTGAGCTGAGGGGGGAATGACTTTCAGATCATGAATCTCATTTAGGACTCACATCAATGGACTGACGTAACAACAACATAGACCAAAACCAAGGAATACAGAATTTCTATTAAGGGAGGCTTAATTCTAAGAATCGGAACAAAAACAAATGCAGTCTAATACGCTTACTTTCATCTAGATAACAGAAAAATACAGCTTTGAAACATACAGAAAGAAATTTGAAACTGGATATTTATATCTAATTAGAGATTCTCTTTATTGAAACTTCAGTTTAGGAAAAGCAGAAAATGATTGATCAAACTGAAGGTCTGTGACAGATAAATTCAATTCTGGTGACATTTCAAGATCCCAGATATCTAGAAATTAAAAACTGGTCTGTGATTTCCATTATACCAGGTTCATGAATCACTTTCCAGAAAACAGCAGAAGCCCCAGAGATATCTCATACTCATTGTCCTTTGCTTCACAATACACTTCCTTTCAGATGAATAAGTGCCCAGTTAAATCTAAAAGAATATCTATTTCACAGGCCACTCTAGATGTAACTGGAAGTTAAGAATGGCGGAATCTCATTGAACTCAATGGAGTAAGTGATTTAACTGGGAGCATATGCATGATATTGATTTCGGCAGCACCAAGGCATGTTGACCTTTCTCAGGATTATTCATACTGGAATCATGAGCCACCAGGGGTATCCAAGAACTTGGATGATCCTAATTCAGCAGCCTTCTAAAAAAAAACCCACACCCCAAGGGCGTATGTGTTATGACTGCTTAAAATGCAGTTCTATGACATTTTGGTATATACAGTATGTAAATTTCTTGCTTGGATCAGCACGTTTAAATGTAGTGTTATTCACACGGTATATAAACTACATTCACTCATCTTTATAGTCCTATGCACATTTCTGATACATTTCCTGATTTCAGATGCCCCACAGAAATATGGAAATAATCCAATTTATTATGACACTTTTCTGCAAATACATACTCATTTTCCTGCATGGATCCATGAATGATACGAAAACAATCTTTACGAAAACAATGATACGAAAAATGATCTTTACAATCCTGTAAAGATTTTTAAAACTAAAACAATGAAAATGCAAGGAAAACAAATCTCTTGCACCCATGCAAGAGATCATAATGATTTTGTGCCTGTGACCTTGCATTAACTTGTCTGAACTTACTGATAGCACATTTGAATCAAGTTGCAAGTGTATCTTATTATCACACACACATACGCACACACATGAGGGAGGGAGGAAGGGAGAGAGAGAGAGAGAGAGAGAGAGAGAGAGAGAGAGAGAGAGAGAG
>JAJKFI010000028.1:10631235-10651890 GCA_029204185.1 Lerista edwardsae | reverse complement strand
AGAGAGAGAGAGAGAGAGAGAGAGAGAGAGAGAGAGAGAGAGAGAGATTGTGTTACAAAATCATACATCCTCATGCACATCTGAATTGGTGATTAAGCTGACAACTCTTAACAATGGTCAATGCATACACAGAACTGTGAAAAACAAATTCCAATTGTGAAGTTTTCCTGTTATGCATGTTTTCAAACTACTGTAAAAGCGATTATAAGTAAATTAACTCTGCCAGATACAGTCTTTTTTTTTTTTTTACGGTGAACAGACTTGCATTTTGTAAGAATTAATTTCCCCGTTTTTTTAAAAAAAAACCTTATGACTGCAATTCTTTTCAAGTCCTTGGAAATAGTTCTTCAGTGTACATTCGGGCACAATATTTTAACGTGGTTATCATTCTTCATTTCTGCATTTTTGTTAATTTGCCATTTCTTTCCCTTCACTTTGACGAGTAAATACAGGAAGCACAAATAAATTACTGAGAGCCAAATCCACACTGGAAAGCCTTAAAAAGAGCACATTGCATACTTAGGTATGGTTTCATCTCCCTTTGTAAACCTCACAAGGTTGGATTAGCCTCCACAGTGAGACTGCAGGAGTACAGATGCTACCCACTAAACGTTCCTATCACTAACATTTGAGGGTCTTGACAATGTTAGTGAACTATCACTAACATTGTCAAGACCCTTCATCAGAATGTGCGCTATACAGCACAGTATTATGAATCTTCTAGTGCTTCTATGCATTTCTAGTGCTTATATAAAGTACAGTACTGAGATAGCTTTTCATGATAAATCCTGGCATGGTTTCAAAGGCTTCTCTGTATGAATGGAATACATTTTCTCTTATACTTCTTTGTCCGCACCCTTTCTACAACCACCAGTGTCCCCTGAAAAGTCATTCTAGAATATCCCTGGATTTGGATCCAGCTCCTGAGGTGGTGATAGGGTGTGCAGATGAGGGAGACTCAATGGCCTTTAACCCCTGCTAGCTGGACAAGAGGCACTTTTTCCAGTGGTGTTCCTCTTATATTTAGCAGGGGGAGAGTAACTGTCCCTCTTCACCCCTGCGCAGTCTTTCTAGTGGCTGTTGCTGGTGGTCTGCCTTTTTTTTTTTTTTTTAGATTGTGAGCCCTTTTGGGACAGGGAGCCATTTAACTTTATTATTACTATTTGCCTGTAAACCGCTTTGTGAACTTCGTGTTGAAAAGCGGTATATAAGTACCTGTTGATTGATTGATTGATTATCTGGAATACTTTCTCAGATCTTTGCATCTATACTCCTGTTTCTGAATGTCCCTATTCCTTGCATCAGTCCATCCTTACTTCTTCACATGACTTAAAGGAAAAAACTCCTGCCCATTTATTATGCTGGTTTACTGTTTTCGACTAGTTCAGACTCACACGTCCCAATAACTACTGTAAACTTTTGACAGCTAAGTAACATGTCACCAAGTAACATGTCAGTGCAAACCATTGTGAGATAAAGCAAGAAATGTGCTGCTACTTATTTTATCAATGATCCAACCAAGGTTAAGTCTATGAAACAATGTGTTGTGGGGTTCAGTGGGAGAGATAAGCATATTCTTAAATCATTTCCACTGAAACCAATGGATATCATGACATTGTAGGTTTCAGTAGGTCATGCCTTGCTTCTCTCCCACTCCCATTCTATGGTATGTTTTTTCTGATGCAACAAGAATGCATTTTAAAAGCCCTCTGAACCCAAGCTGCTTTGAACATAAATGAACTGGACATTACATTTAGAAATGTAAAGATAAGGAAGCTAGATTTAGCTTGAACTGACTGCATCAGCAAAAGAAAACAAAAACCCACATCATGATTAACCAAGACAAGTCACAGATACAAACGCTATTGTTAAAGAAGTTTCTGATTCACATGTCCCTTAAAACAGAAAATGTTAACAGGAGATTGCTGAATCTAGGCAAACTCATTTGTCAATGTCTGTCTTGTAAACTCCATACTGTACACAGGCCACAGGTGTTTGATTCTGGGTTCACACACCAAAGAATTAATTATTTCAGCATCTCTTCACCAAGAATAAAGCAAAACCAATTCAAGTACATTTAGTCAGGATTATGTTGATGAGAGAACATGAGAAAACATGATTATGTTGATGATGAGAGAACTATACTGCCCTAGGACAGTGCTTGAATGGTGATCTTTTCCCATTCCTACAGTTTGTTCTCTCAAGACAAAAACAATTGCAAAAACACATTTGTTGTTTTCCCCAAATATTTCCAGGAACTCCAATAGGAAGGAATGACACTGGATTTATATATACTGTGTGTGCAGACATACATGTGTGCGTAGTAATATACTTAAAATAGTGCTGTATATACTTAATATAATATAGTAATATACTTATGCAATAATAATATACCTAAAAGCAACAAAAGCTAATTCTTTTACAAAGGTATAGATGCATATTTCATTGCTCTAGATATGCAAAATTATGGGATCAGGAACCCTTATGGGGGTGAATAAAAAAGACAGATTTCTGAATTGGGAAGCTGCTGTAGACTGCTGGGTTGCCCGTGGCTTTTGTTTTACTACCCCCTCTTTCTTCTTGCAAATTCAATTCTTCCCTGATTTTCAGTTTAGATTCTGCCCATGATGTGGCAATGTGTCCAGATAACATAGATTCTACTACATTTGCAGGGGGTGAGGTCTTTTAATCTGCTGCACTTTTGAGAGGGCAGTGAAAATCTTGTTAGAGCAATACCACACCTCTCCCCCTACTTCGTCTCTCTCCTCTACATAGTGACTACTGTACATAGATTGCTTCACAGTTACTGAAACAACACACCTAATGAGGGCATTGTCCTTTGCTAATTTAGCAGCTGCCTTTAAATAAGTGTGTCCTATTACAAAAGCAGATGTAGAAGAACCACATGAGAAGAAAACATAGGAGTTGGCATTGTGTGGTGGCACGTGTGGGAAATCAGGGTTGGGCTAATCCCGCCAAGGTTTTTATTTGGCACCACCCTCTACATAAACAAGTAAGATGTAGTTCCAAAGAGGATATCACAGCCTCAGTTCAGAGAGAGTGCACACATGCACACCACAGAAAGGATTAATGTTGTGATTCCTAGGTCAAAAACAACAATACTGAAAAAGATACATTTCCATGAATGTCCCCAATTAAATGATTGATTTTGTTCCTCTATACAGCATCAGTTTGCAAGAGTGTGAGTTCTCCTTGCTTTTCCTCCTTCTCTATTACTGCAGCCCCAGCTAGAGTTCAGAGTGAGCAAGTGGAGTGGGATGGGAAATGGGGAGGCATAAACTCAGTATTAATAACAATAACAATAATACAATAGCTGGAAAACCTAGAGGGGCTGAAAAAACTTTGGCTTCCCTGGCTCAGCAATGGGGGGAGGGGGGGACCTACAGACCAGCTAGGCCAGTGGCAGCTGTTGAGGTTTGGAGTTGGTGAGTCCAATGGCATTTGCTTTGAGGCTAGTCAGAAGGCCAGTGGCCCACAATCAGTGGTGTCATTCAAATGATTTAGGAACAGGAACTCACTTTTTACTGGCACTTGTCGGGAACCTGGAACCAGCCACGGAGCCCGTTAGGATCCGGAACACCCGTTCTGGTCCGTTCCCCCTGAATGACATCACTGCCCATAATCACCTGTGGAGGTGGCCAGTTGCAAAGGATGGTGGGTCATGCTTTGTGACTACTGCAAAGCATGCTTCACTGCCAAAACGTGGGTTCTGGCAGTGCATCAGGCACATAGGATTGGGCTGATAAATGCATGTTTTCATTTTTTTTGTCTTAGAGAGGCCAAGCCCCATTTGCCCCTATGGGGGAACCACCACTGTGCTAGGCCTGTATTTTCCCAGGTGGTGTCAATCCTTGAGAGGTTGACACGCATAATGGCAAAATTAAATACAGAAGGGATGCGAAAATGTGCACATGAGTGCTGTGTAGACTGCCTTGTAGTGTGCCAGAAACCCTAGAATGAGCCTAGATAAGCAGCACAGCCAATCTAACCATGATGCAAATGAACCCATGTGCACTGAGTGGCAGATTGGGGCCTGGATGAAGGGGCAGCAAACGGACACCCACTGCCTTCCCCCCCCAGTCCTCCACCATAGAAAGAGCCTGTCTCCTTACTAACCCCATCATCTGCCTGGATCCATAACCAGAGTGAGGAATGTGGGGCAGAATTCCAGCACACCCTGCATGGTCTGCTTGGCATAAAAGGCCCCACACAGAAGAATAAGTGCAATCGCTGTGTTCTGACTGAGCACAACAATCTGGCTCCCTCCCCTTAAAAAGAGCCCTTTAAAAGAGCCCAGTGGAGGAAGGAACAAGATTGCTCTTTCTACTTCATGGCCTTGTTAAACAAAGGAGGAAATGTAGAGTGCCCTGGGAGCGATCCTGGCATGCTTCACACTGCCTGCATTTGATCCATCAAATGAAGAAGCCAGGTAAGGGGTGGTGGCAGCAGTGGAGCTAAGTGCTGCCTCAGTCTGCCTAATAGCTTCAGCCATCCCTAACAAACAGAACTCTGCATCTGTGGCTGAGGTTCTATCTCTGAGTTTGTGGCTGAGGTTCTTTCTCTGCAGATGGCCACTAACAGACCATTGTCCATTCAGTTTTAGAAACTTCCTTGCTCCTTAGGTTCAATATAAGTTCTAGAATGCATTGCTAGTCTGTGGCCAACCAAGGGCAGTCCAAATACCAGCTGGGGCCACAGAATGGTTCGATCACCCTTGCAATCACATGGCCCACATTGCTTAATACTTTATTCGCTTTATAGTTTCTTAAGTGCTTAAAATAATCTAAATGCTACACACGTGATTAATTACTGTATTACAGCAGCATATTAGCTGTACCACCTAAGAGTGCTGAAATTGCTCACGCTTGCAATATTCACCCCCTTCCATAGAAACACATTGCTGCTTCCCCCCGAGCTAGAAGCATCTGACTGAAAACAAAATAAAGCAGCTAAGATGTCATCACAAAATATCTCAATAAATTCTCACATTGTGTTTAGTAATGATCGTGTAAGTAGCTTGTTCTCTTTCTAGTCATTTAATTCTCGAAGTCACAAAATTGCCCTAGGGTACATTGACTTCCAATTTAATATAAAGCTAATATGCATTGAGGAAGCCTATTGATAATTACAGAGAAACTCTGACAACTGATTAGATCAGACATTCTTTCCTGTAGTAACTTTCCCCCAGTTGCTCAGGCTCAACTCTCTGCTGTAGCAAGGGCAGTCAAACAACTGCAGTACATTATGAGAGTGGAATACCGAGCTAAAGGTCATGAATTTGGGCAGAATTCCATGATTTGTAACTACTAAACTCCACTAAAAACCCCCCAAACAGAATGGAAATATGAGGCTTTCAAGTGATGTGCCCAGCTTCTAATCCAGCCAGTCTTTGAGAGACATGTGGATAGTCCACAATGCTTGTTAAACAAAGGAAGTTACAGTAAACTAAGAACGAATACTTTGGCACACCTTAAGAGAAACATCACGTACCAACCATGTAAGCAAGCCACAGAGCCAAGAGACTCACAATAAGACCCCTCCTCCCCAGTGTGGACGTGGTGCAAATAGGCACATAGGCTGCTGGCAAGCAGCCAAATGTTACCTCCAGAGTTTACATTAGTGTCCCTGTGTTTAGTTTATTTAGTCTCCTAATACGGAGGCATGACCCTGTGTGTCTTATTTGACTGTGTGTCCCCTTTTGAATTAGTGAAGTGAAAGTTTTGTATACACCAGTAAATTTCAGTTTACAGATAACAAAAGACAATAGTTGTCTTGTACATGGGACTGCTCACAAAAGCGGAGACGAGTCACGGAGGAACATTTCAGCAAGTGCCTACGTGATGGAGGGGTGCATCTCTCTTTGGGTCACTTAGGTGGTTCTGCAAATCCCACTCTGGCATGCACTGTGAACATTAATGCTTATTCAATTCAGTCACACAATCGTTTCCAGCCAGAAAACAAATGAAGTCATAAACGAAGGAAGGCATATACATTCTCTAGCTGTGAGAACAAAATGAGATATGCAACTATTGCCCATGTAAAGGCTATGTAGGACTTTAACAAGCTGGGCAACTTGGTTGCCCAGGATACCTGAGGACCTACTGCTGGGTTTCATAAGGTATTAATTTTATGTCTGATATATCTTCTGCTGGGAACATAAGGAGATTAGAATATGCAGCTTGTTCGGTTTTCTATCCCCAGCTCATATGAGGCCACAGAAAAGCAGGAAATGGGAAACATTGTTTTATTAATGGAAGACAAATACGGTGTACTTAGGGCTGGCTATTATTTGGTCCTCCTCTTTATTTTCGATGGGGTGGTCTTGTCCCCACCATGCTTCAAGCCACAAAGAATTATTCCCTAGGAACAATGATGCTATATACTGAGTACTTATTGAAACCTATGTATACTCGGGATGCATGCTAAAAGGTCACAAACTCATTTGGTTAGAAAAAAAAAGGATTATTATCTCACCTATGTTGAAGACTGATCTAGTTATTTGCAGATGTGAAAAAGTAATCACAACAGATGTAAATGCATGGTATTTTTGTAATTTAATACTGGATGCATCCAAGAGTAGGCCTTTGAACTTCGCTGAAAATCTTTGCCCACTTCTATACAAATGTTTGTCTCTGTCCTTGAAAGCTGAAATTATGCTCCTGTCTTTTATGAGAATGCACTGAGCAGCTTTCCTGTGATTCCTCTTGCTGTATTAGGTAACTGGGTAACAGAGGCCAGTGCTTCTATTTCTAGGAAACGTGAAGAAAATGTCATCTGCGTAGCTCCTAGGTTAGCCTTAAGAGACTTCCAAATGATAATCAGGCACCTAATGGCACAATCCTAAACGCCTCCTATGCTGGTAGAGTGCGTGCTCCGCCAGAGGAGGCTGTCACTAAATAAAAGCATTTTGCAACAGTACAGGACCTAGTAGTGACTCCAGTGGGAAGGCCTGCACTGTCCCGCTGGTGCCAGTGCAGGCTTCAATACATGCAGGAGCAGTAAGCACCATGCTGGGCAGAGGAGGTATGGGGAATGGGTGCGGTGGGCAGCGGGCCCAGGAGGGGGTGGGTGGGTATGACAGCACTGGCATGCACTGTATCCTAGCAAGGGCGGTTCTATTTGAAATGGTGCCCAGGGCGCCCAATCAAAACGCACCCCATGGGGGCACGCATTGTCATGACGTCGTGACGTGTGCCGCCCCCACTCTAAGAGGCGGGAGGAGGCGCCGGGCGGCAGCGCCTTCTCCTCACTCCGGCTGGCTCTTTGAGGCCAGCGAGAGCAAGGAGAGTGCGGGGGCGGGCCGGGCCACAGGTGCCATTTTGGGGGTGTGGCGCGCCATGGTTATGGCACCCCACTCCCAAGATGGCGCCCAGGGCTCGTGCCCCCCCTAGATCCGTGACTGTATCTTAGCCCTATTACTAAGCAAGATCCGCTGATATGGATCTTTTTGGACTTGTGCTAATTAGCAGGTGCTACTATAGCAGAGCATACAGTAGCTGAGCTGTAAAAGTAAGCCAGTGGCAGGAATGTGGCTGGAATGGGATGGGAAGGAGAGGAATGGGAGTTTCTGAGCAGGGTGGGGTGCAGGCAGGAGATGGAATAGGGTGGATCCCAGTGGCACCAGCTCCTACCCCTGTTCCCTCTCCCTTACTCCCCTCGGATTTGTGCCAGCAAACTAGCTGAGCTTGTGTTCCATTGGTGCAGCTGCATCAGTGGAGGGAATTTAATTAGGATTGGCTGTTATTCTCAGGGATTTACTGCCTCTGCACACTTTCCTTGGAATAAGCTCCATTTGAATACATTCGGATTTACCTCTGAGTAAACATCCCTAGGATTGTGGCTGAGGGTTGCACAAAACACATGGAGAGTCAATAGATAACAGCAGCAAATATGCAAATGTATAATGGGAGGAACAAAATTTCAGGGCAATTCAGGCATGTCAATTCAGAAGTAAGCTCCACTATGGTAAATGAGACCCACAGCACAATCCTAATGATGCCCTGAATCATCACAAGTACCTTGTGCCTCCCAAGTGTTGTGAACAAGCATGCCACAAAGCACATTTTATGGCTACTCAGGAGCAGGCTGGGCCAATGCATGAACATGCCATCTAGGCCAGGTCCTAACCCCTGTCCCTATTGGCGTTACACAGGCTGCTTGGATTTGCACCTGTGATTTCGCAGGCGCAAATTCAAGTAGCCCCATCGGGCTGGCTGACAAGTGACACAGGGTAAGGTAGGGGGAATAAAATCCCCCTAGTCTGAGTTGTGCCCAGCCTACCTGCACAGGCTACTAGGCTACACAGCTAGTGGCACAGGCTACTAGGCTTGCCTGTTCCAGTGCAGGTTAGGATTGCGCCATTAATCTCATATTGTTGTGTATAGGATTGTAGCCTTAGCGTATCATTTTCCTGAAGCTGTACATGCAAAACTATACTACTTATTGCTACTTTTTGTTGTATGTTCCTTTAGGAAACCTCTGAAGTTTTTGCACCTGAGTTTCAGACCCATCCACTGCTGAACACCAGATATGGATTTCCTGATACTGCTAATTAATTCTTTCCCTTGAGAAGTATATGCACCTGGTTTACCAGAAGTCTTTTACGAACAGAAAACCTTCACTCAGGTTCTCTTGCACTCCATTACATTAATTGAGAAATATCTTTTGCTAATAGTTCTGACAATGACCCCTGGAAACCCATCTTTGTCAACTGTTTTTGCAATGCTGTGCTTTCAAAGCTACGTCTGTCAGGAAGGAGACAGGAAATTCGAGTCACACTTACAACAGCTGTGCCATGCCCACTATCATTCTCTAATGACGTAGTTTGGCTTCAGTGGCAAAGAGCCAGGAACTGAGCAATAGCAGAAGTCAGGAAGATAGGTCACAGTTTATACAGCTCTTGCACTAGGGATCATGCTGGGGCTATTTGCTTTCTTCCTTTCTCTGCTGTTTCTCTTTCCGTTCTTCTTTACTAATGAAGAGCTTGAAGCATCCTGTTTTCAAAACATTTGCTATTACCAAATCTCTGTGCAGAAGCCTTTGACGGAAGGAAGGCAGATTATTCACATACTCCACAGATGTGGAGAATCTGACAATAAATTAATTAGCAACCTTTACTTCCAGCAAGAAGCCTGAAACCCTTAACTTTCAGCACTACAGTAAGTGCTTGTTAAGTGGCTTCAGTAACACACTTCAATACTCAAACCCTTCAAGACGCATCTAGTTTTAATGCACTCTTATCATCAAAATGTCACAGGCACAATTGCAAATAATAGTCAAAATGGACAGGGCCAAATGTGAGACAAAATCTAAGAATGAAGTGCATAGCAGTCCTTTGCAATAAGCCTTGTTTCTTGCTAAATAATATCAATATCTTTTACTTTCTAGCTAGCCCTATTAAACTTTTAATTGCCTCCCATTTTTTATCTTGTATCCTAAGAACTAACAGAAGCAGGAACTTTGACACTGTAAGTGTGCAATATTATGTTTAATCATAGTAAAATCATAATTTTATTATGTTTGTCCTTGCTAATCATTTAGAACTTTTACTAGACAAAATACTGTACAATCCATATCCCATGATAACCCTGTCAGTTGGTTATTAACTCCTAATTTAAAGATGAGGAATACCCATATTTAATGTAGCTAATGTTTTATATGTTTCTATTTTCTTATTCATCATCATTGTCAGCACCACACTAGCATCATCAGCATTATCAGGGACCAAGAATAATCTTTTGATTCCCCTGCTCCTAACTGTATTACTTATGCCAATTTTTGAACTTGAACTTGAAAATCTGCCCCAAACTAGGGGATTAGATAGTGACTAAACTGGATTCGTGCATTCTGTCCCTCTGGATTTGTTCATGACGTGAACAAATCAAAACTTCAACAGTGACTTTTTGAAAAAAAAAATACAGTGCTAGAATTGTTGTAAATGGAGATGAAATTAGATAATAAAAACGTTATTAAGAGAGGTTGAAAACATATGAAAACCGATAATTTTGCAGATGGAAACAGAAGCACATAGAAGCTTCACTGGTGGTTTTAGCAGGTCATACTAGATTCAGGTATAAATAACACTACCTAGAGAAAGTCATATGCATGACTTTGGGATCACGTGTACTGTAGCTCAACTCACCAAAAAGAGCAGAGCAGTAAGTCTTTCTCTGCATGCTCTCTGTGGGAGAACTCAGTTGGCTCACATGGCAGACAGACACGAGCCACATGTTCCGTTGGGCAGTGCCTAGAATCACAGCAGAGGTGGTGCCCAGGGCCACAGAAAAGAAGGTGTGCCCCTCGTCAGTCAGTCAATTTTCAGGGCACCAGCCAATTAAGGAGTGACTTCAGTGTGAATACAATCTGCCTGAGCCATAGCTTTTCTGCTGTAGAAAGCGACGGACACTCATTTGTAAGGTTTCAGGGTTTGCCTAGGCAATGAGATATTTCATCTGAGGAAAATTTGCAATTTGTTCCTAAACTGAACACCTTAAGAAAACCACCAGTATGACTTGTTTCAAGGGAATTCCAGCTGATATGGTTTAAGTGGGATAACTCAGGGTACCCTATTTTTCAAAATACACATTCACCCTTTTAGTAATCCCCACTGATAAAGCAGTTCTTTTATACAGTATAGCATATACGTCTACTTTCTTTCCTTTTTTTTTAAAAAAGCATAGTAACTAAAATGAAAACAAGGCATAACATATATATTATATTTTAAGACTCTAGCTTGTGATTATCAGCATGAGAAGCAAATGAGTTTAATAATTTTTGGAAAGTTATACATTCCAATAAACAAATGGCCCCAGATATAGTCCTTTCGGGGTAGCTGTATTTAATTGATTATGAATGATCCATCCTGTTCCCTTGATTTTACTTGATTGCCACTATTGTCTAAGAAACAGACCATAACTAATAAATAACCCTAGAATTGTTCGTATATATATATAAACATATATAAACAACAATCACCTCCCCAAATCTACTGATTATGTATCCCTTCTGTGGTAATAACATTCAATAATCACCAAAATATCACCAAATGCAGATCTTAATTTCTCAGTACAACTGTGCTCCGGTTGAGGACAAAGTTTGATATCACTCATTTGCACTACTCTGGTTATTGCAACCTAGCATTAGTGGGAGCTAGCAGCATTTAAAATTCACAGTTCTTATAAAGAGATGGGTGGGAGAGGAGTTAGAAAAGTACTAAAAACTTCTTCAACTATATTCTCAGTAAGCCAATTTAAAGTCTGCTAATAGCCAAAACTGCACATACATACATAATTGTTACACATCATCTTTACTATTTGAATTTTTTTAAAAAAATATATAAACCTATATTTTCTTACCTTATTTGATGCCATCTCGCTAACAGATCGGTAGGTTTGAATAGTTTCAAGTTGGTCTAAACACCAGTCCAGTTCCTCCAGAGTTTCCATTGCTAATTTTTGATAAGATTCCTCTGCAAACAAATGCATAGACATGTAGTTAGGCTTGAGTGACTGCAGGCTTTCCATGGTGGAATCACTGACACAGCTCGGACCAGCACTGCTGTAGGTGCTGCAATGATCTTTCATCATGCGTTCTGCAGGCTCCTGTTGCACTCTTTGGTAGAACAAATCAAAGCACGTCTCGCCTTTGAATGGCTGTTGTGGTTTTGGAAGGGTTTTTTTTCCTCCACTCTTTTTGTTCTTGCTGGCTTTGAAGAAGCGATGTCAGTAATACATCAACACACTTCCTCTAGAAAGGGGTGTAGGAGGAGGGACACTCTCTGACAGACTCATCTGCATGCATGAGCTCTCACAGAACAGACGAGGAAAAGCAGTTCCACGTAAGGAAAGGGGTTTTTCTCTCCTCTTAATCATTAATCGTCTCATTTCTCGTACAAAGTGATGACATTTTTATAACTTTTCAAGTGTCATCAAGTAAGATTAGGCAATCAAATTGCATCTGCCCCCTTTTCCCTCATATATAAAAAAGTTTTGTACAAAAAGAAAATAAAGAAGCAACAGGAAATAAGTTTGTAGGCTTTCTAAACCTCTGCAGTTTCCTCCTTGCACTTTGCAAAAGGACAGGGATTATGTGTGCGTGCGTGTGTTTTAAATAACTGAAGTTAATATTTGTTACACTGAGTGTTTGGTGAGACACCTCTGATGGGGAAACAAGCAGAAACTATGGAAGCAGTAGATACTTTTTAAAAATTGGCAAAATATAAATCCTGGCCTTCTTAAACAAATTAAAAATCCTCTTGAGTTCATGCCAAGATCACAGGAAAATTATGAACTGGATTTCCAGAAGGAATAAAACAAGTATTACAATCGTTTTGCCAACTCTAGTCTTTTTCTTTCTTAACACATTTTGAAGAAGCATGAATTTTATGCTTCATTTTAAAGATGCATAAATTGCTCATAAAATTATCAGAATAGCCCTGATGGAATCTACAAAGAACACAACACAACAAGAAATCCCAAACTGGGAAATAAAGATGCTATTTAAATATAAGGTTATTCTACTGATGATGTCATCAACAGTTACTTCCAGATTGGGAGACCAGATGGAATGAGACAAAAACCGGTAAGAGGCTCAGGAGAGACAAGAGTAGTACTTCCAAATAGGTGGATGATGTGAAGTGGTAAAGCAGGGGACAAACACTGAGAAATGCTGAGCTAGAGGGCACAAACTGGGATAGTCTATGGTAATCCCCCAAGACTTGAAGGAGTTTGTTGAACACCGAAGTAGGAAGCTTATGGAGTATGGTCAACAGGCCTTCCTTCAGAGCAGGAGGCAAATAACAGAAATTATGACTAAGAAGCCTCCAGTGCCAAAGTTCCATAAATACATCATTATCTTATTGGCGTAGCAGTTTAGTTATACTTTAAAAGGGGTTGTTACTAAAATCTGCTTGGAAGCCAGGTTCTTCCGGAAATCCAGGATGAATGTGATAGAACTACAGTTGCTCAATTGTAAGGCAATGCAATCTGCACATGTCTAGAAGTGTCGCCTTCCTTACTACATCACATGTTTCAGTAGTAATCGAAATGGCCATAAGAAAGCATATGATGAACTAAAAGTATAAATTAGGATGAGAACTTTGCCGAAGAACAAATATTTAGGAATTTCACTGCTACCATCATGAAATATCTGACCACCATCTTTTGGAATGTCATATCAAATACCATAAACTATATTTCATAAACATAAATTTCAAGATTTATTTCTGGCCCATCATATTGCATAACCACATTCTTGCCAATGAAATACTGCAGCTGACATTCCCAAATATTTCCAGTGCTGTTCAGACAATCTAAAGAGTGCATGGAGATTATTTAAAACCACCAAAACTCAACAAGATTATATACTCAACAAGAATGTATACTGCTAAGTAGGAAAAGGCACCACCAGATCTGGGAGCATGGTCCACAAGTGGAGTCAAAGAAGTTTTAAAAGACAAGAAGGCTTCCTTTAAAACAGAGTTATCTAAACTTTTTGGCATGAGGGCCACATCATATAACTGACATGGTGTTGAGGACTGGAAAATAATAATAATAATAATAAATACATGGAGAACTGATGCACTGAAGAGCATACAATAAGTGGGTGGGTATATACCATATTCAGTCACTAGAGGTGCCGAATGTAATTATTTCATTCCATTCTAGTGGCTGAATGTGGTATATGCCCATGAGACCCAGAACTGCGTCTTTTGAGCTAATTTTAGCCCCGAGAGCTTGGGGAGCTGCAATGTTTTACCATGAAAGGTAAGAAATGCAATTTTGGCACTTCTTTAAAAAAAAGGGGTATTTAAATGGTGACCCCGTTATCCATGGGGGGTTCTAGAATAGAACTCCGGTGGATACCACAGTAGAACTGTATTTATCCCCCGTCAGTGGGTTTCTGTGGGCCAGTCAAGCTTCCTCACCACATGCAGAGGGTCAGATAAAATCCTACAGAGGACCGGATTTGGCCCAAGGGCCAGAGTTTGGAGAGCCCTGCTTTAAAAAAATCAAATCTTGCTCAACTGAGGAGAGCAAAAAGAAATACGAGCTCTGGCAAAAGCAATGGAAGATGACAATAATGATTTGAGAAAAAAAAATATGAGGAGCGCATGGCTGAAAACTGTAAGGCAAACCATAACAACCTATTTAAATATATCAGAAGTAGGAAACCTGCCAGAGAGGTGATTGGGCCATTAGATAATAAGGGTATAAAAGGGGGAGCTTAAGGAGGAAATTGCGATTGTGGAGAAGCTGAAAAAATGCTTTGCATCTGCCTTCACCACAGAAGGAATAGGCCAGCCACTGTGCCTGAACTGACCTTTACAGGGAAGGAGACAGAAGAATTGAGTCACAGAGCAATGACAAGTGATGAGCCTCTAAAGCGTATTGACAAATTCAAGATTAACAAGTCACTGGGTCCAGAGGGCATCTATCCAAGAGTTCCTAAGAAACTCAAATGTGAAATTGTGGATCTTCTCATAAAAATATGTCACGTTTCCTTTAAATCAGGATGAGCCAGTAGTGGTTTCGATCCAGGTTCAAATCCTACTTAGCCATGAAGCTTTCTGGGTGACTTTTGGGCCAGCCACTAATAATTTCACTCCATTATGTTGCATGACAATCAGCACCTCTAGTCAGGTATCGCCTCCCCACCCCATAATTGCAGTGATGTAATGATGTAGCTGCAATTACTTCCAGGGGGGCTGCCCCATTAACAAACGTTCCAAAGCGGTTCCTGCACTAGCCCAGGGGGGAGGTGATGCCAGCCCCAGCCCCAGCCCCAGCCCCCACCCTGCAGGGATTGGCTTCGAGGGTGCCCACAGCCACAGCTACTCTCATAGCATCCCTGTGTCTCTCTGGGGGCTGCTGTCCTTCTCTGCTGTTTCTAGAACAGAGAAGGAGGGAGTGGGTGGGCGGAAAAACCTCCAACGGTGGCTGCACTCGCTTTTTTTCAAGTGGAGTAGGAGGAGCAAGCAGCAAAAAACAGCCGACCCTCGGAGCAATGGGGTCCTTTGCAAAGGCCTTTGAAAAGCAAAGGACTTTCCCCACCACAACGAGGGCGAAAGGAACACCATCTGAGGGAGGCACAACCCCAGAGCACCAAGCGTGGGGCTGGCAGCTATTTTTCTGCTCCCCCAGCTTAGCACCTGGGGCATTTGTCCCCCTTGCCCTCCCTCAGGAATGCCACTGTCACGAGTGGCTGAATGCTGTATCCACCGACACTGGGAGACCTGGATGTGCCTCTTTAGAGCTATTTTTAGTCCTAAGAGGCTTGGAAGCAGTGCAGTTTTGCTGCACGGAGATATGAAATCCGATTTTTGCGTCCTTTGTTTCTACTTAAAGACACTTAAACTGAGACTGCAGCATCCTCTGTGATGCATTCTAGGGAAAGGCTGGGAGGAGAAAGGAACATCTGTGTGTCCTGGAAGTGAATCTGCAGAAGCTTGGAAATGGCACAGTTTGCCCCGAAAAATGTAGGAAACCCAATTTAGGCACTTCGTGTGCTTAAAGTCGGACCCCTTTATCCACTGGCGTCTGAGATGAGTTAGATATGCAGATTCTGGACCTATAGATAAAGGGGTCCCATTAAACTGGTCCCTCCCCTTGCATCTCTGGGGGAATTTGGGGCATATTCTTTAGTTGAGGTCAGAGGTTTATCAATGAGGCAGTTTGGGCTAACTGTTGCACCATGTGATTTAAAAAAAAAATGCCCCGAATTTTACTGGATGTGAGTAGGGGCCAGGATGGACGCACGTCATGAGCATCTATGCCTTTTCCTGCATGAGGTTGGTTGCACATTTAAAGCATTATCTGAAATAACCCCATGCCAATGAAGAAAGGGTCTAGAGCAGTGGTTCTCAAACCAGTGGGTCACAACACAATTTTGGGTGGTTTGCAAAACTGATTAGGCTTTGCACTTCAAGGATTAGACAACCTGCTACAACCTGGGGGGGGGGGGGAAGCACTGCTGCCCCATCACCACAGAAGTTTGAGTGGCTGGCAAAATGAAACTTTTTTTTTATGTGGGTCCCAATGCTAAAAAGTTTGAGAACCACTGCCTAGAGTCCATTTTCTCCTTTGTTTGGCTGAAGAACAGAGCTAGATGTTACAATAACTATGGCACTAATTTCTCCAAAGAGCAGCCCCATGTTGAGTTTACTTATATGTAATGAACTGTATCTGCTTCAATGAAATGGGGGGGGCAGTACCAAATTATTTCTTGAAGCATTTATAGACCACTCACACCTGTTAACATCCCACATCCAACATGATCAAGAGGGGAGGATTAGGAGGTGCCTACTGATGAGTGACAAACTCACAAATGATCTCAAATGCCAGGCAATTATGTGCCTGACAAACAAAATAATATGCACAGGCAAGCATACAAGCAAACAGGCAACTGACAAATGGGATTTTCCTTCGAAATCTGGATTTGCTAAAATTGCTTGATCAAATCTTAAAGAATCCAAGCACTTTGTGCCACATCTATGTCTTGAAGATGTACATTTCCCAACACTAGGAAGAACAGCTGCAAAGACGTGTTTCTAGTGTATTTTGAAATGCATCTTTTATCAAGGGAAATTTAGAGCGCATTCCTAAACTGCACTGGAATAGTGGGGTCAGCAGGCCAGGGAAGGCACCAGCCTCCTCTATGGGTTCCTCGGATCTGTGCCTGCTATATAGCAGGCACAGGGCCGAGGAAGCAACATGGCCCAAATTGGGGCAGCACAGCCTGGGGACAGAGACTTGGATGTGGCCTACTGGCCACATCCCAACCCCACTCCCCTCCCTGAGCCAGCATGCCTACTCCCACCCAGTTCCTCCCTCCCTCCCCCTGCCCAAAACCGCTCTTGCGCCAGCCGAGTTTGGCAGGCTCAGGAGTGGTGCAGCAGCGCCTCTGCCAAGGACCCTTGGGCCAACGTTGCTGCTAGCGTCGGCCCAACAGCACTAGCGCTGACGTGGGGGTGCCGTTTGGCATCCCCGCAGCAGCGCTAATGACATTGGGCCGATGCAAGCATGTTGCGTTGGCAAAAGGGCCATTACAGGATTACACGCTCATACATATAACTGCTTCATGCTGAGCAAAGCTGCTCGAGGTTAGTGCAGGATGCAGCTTTCTTTGAGCAGATTTGTAAATGAGTAGTGATATTATATGATACTATATGTATAAATTTTTGCTGACAAAGGTACCATTGAAAAGCATTATAAACACCAGTCATTTGCAATTGTTTTTTCTGAGTGTGCTTCCGTGTCTTTTTTCCAACTGTTTTGGAGCCTCCTTTTTTGTTTGTTAGGACATTTCCCTATCTTCCCGCAGCCTGAGTTGATGTCATTGACTGCTGGTAAAGGAACAGGGGAAAGAACAGTATGATATCATCAAGACATGAGTTTTGAGCACATTACTAGGAGGCCGGGGGGGGGGGACATCCATCCAGCAAGGGGCTGCTGTTTATTGTCACTCCTAGTTCTGTCCTAAAACTAAACAATCTTTAGTGAACATTTGCTAAGATGCCAAATGTCTGCTAATACTAGCTGTTCTCTAAAGGGGAAAAGGGGCTTTTTCCTCATTATTTCAAGAGGATCACCTGACTTTTATTCTGATTTAACAGCATAATAAAACATCTTTGTTTCAAACAGGAAAACAGCTTCAATTGTCTCATTCTTCATTCACATAAGCTGACGCCCTGCATGTGTGAATGAGCAGTAAAACCTGCTTAGTCACAAACTTGATGGAACTTTTATATCATCTGACATCAACTAATATAAAAACACCTTTCAGCTAAGACCATTTGCTCATTTAGCCAAGAGGAATCACGATCTTGAACTGAGTGATATATACGCATGTGTAAATCAGGCCTCAACCAATTAACATTTCCCTGGGATGTTGCTGTTTAAAAAGTTTTGAAATCTTCCTTCGTGGTAGCAGACAAATTCTGGCTTTGTCGATATCTACTACATAGTCATTCTGCACTTGGGCTACATGAGTAACGTTGGTCATGCTGCTGTTTCCAGCAGGGGCTAAGCTACGTCTTCTCAATCAGCTGTTATCTGAAGTGCAGTATTCATACCAGAATAGAAAACATGGCTGGAGTTTAACCTAATCAAGGCTAAATATATGCTGGGATGAATCAGAACCAACACATTTATCAAGTGAGTAGCTTTGTCAATTAGCAGAGATTCTGGGAAAAACAGCAATTAATATGATAACCGCCTGTCTTGAAGAAAGTTCATCTCAAGTATTAGCTGCTTCATATACATTGCACAACTTTGTACTATCACTGATGCAACAGGAAGTGTACCTGGTTTGCATGAGAGCCAATTCTTACAATACAGCTGCTTTCTGAGAAGTCACTAAAAAGCCTTCTGTGTGGTCAAGGTTCCCACATTTTGAAATGGCATGGGCGAAAATGAAAGTAAGGGCAACAAAATTAAGGTCTCAAATGCGGGGACAGTGGCAAAGGATCCTAGTTCTTGATCCTGGTTTATAAACCATTTTACAATATAATAATAGAACCATTTTACAATCAAACTTTATGAACTATTTTATAGCAATGCAACTTGAAGCAAGCTGACCGAGTGTTACCTGAAGTAGTAATTCTGAGTAGTAATGAGTAGTAATGAGTTAACTACCCCTACTCAAATCATTTTTGGGCCACAATTTAAAAGTTCCCTTGCATACAATAAAACAATAGCACTTTTGAGAGTTTTAAATTGGCTCATGAGTAGAGGGGGAGCAAAGTCCCAAAGCGATGATGTCATTAGCAGGAGCACTCAGATGCTGCCTTGGAAACATAGGAAAAGAACCTTAATTGAGAACAAGTATCAAGATCAGAGGGATACAAATTTGCGAAGGGGCATATGCTAACGTTTAGCACATCATCTTTCCAAAGGCTGACTAAGAAATTGTACGCAACTCTTTTGACATAAGGGCTATTATCGAGTGTAAATTTGGATTGAAAGTTGAAAGTGAGACTCACTTCTGAGTACATAGGCTGGCATTCTAATATACCTTCTAATATTTACCGGAGATTTCTTTAATATATATATATAAGAATATATTTCCATTTTAATTCACAGAATCATAGAACTGGAAGGGATCTTGTCCAAACCTTGCCAATGCAGGCTGTTCTCAAATACATTTCTAATAGATGGTTAATCAGCTTCTGGTAAAAATCTTGAATCATGAGTCTTCAACTTTCTGAGACAGAAATATTGCTTTGCTTTAAAACAGTGTTCTTCAGTCTTGGGATTGGGACCCCAATGAGGTCACAAACCCTCATGAGTGGGGTTGCAGCAACTTACAGGAATGAAAAAGGTTGAAGATCAGTAGTGCTATCCAGCCGGTACGCTGGGCGGGACTTACGTTTGATTGGCAGTCCGCCCGTTGCGTCATGCCGCGTTCCGCCGCTTTCCCGCATGCCTTGGCGGGCGGGAAAGCGGCGGAACGCGGCGTGATGCAATGGGCGGACTGCCGATCAAACGTAAGTCCCGCCCAGCGTACCGGCTGGATAGCACTACTGTTGAAGACCCCTGGGCTAGAGCACCACCAAGTAAAGGGGAAGCACCTGGTATACTCCTTTTGGTACCAAGAATGCGTGTCAGCAGTGGCGTCACTAGAGTTTGCATCGCCCTCCTATGATGGACCTCTTCCTGTTCCAAAACATACAGAATAAATTACAATATCACATGCACCACCTAAATGCAGTGTTATCAATAGGGTTGGTGTTACTCCCATCAACTTTATTTATTTAACTATAGTACAGGTCACCCCATAAACCAGGAAACAGCAAAAAAACCCATGGCCAATTTGATGAAACTAGTATTAGCTTTGATATATGGAAGTGACAGCTGACTCATACTAATGAGAGCTGAACCATATTGGTTCCTGCTGTGTCATAACAACACCACATTGGTAGAGGCAGTCTAAAATGGTTTCATTTGGGGTGGGGGGAATTTCGATGATATCCAAAAAAAAAAAATTGCTGAAAGTGGTATCATGTGTTCTTATTCAAAAAGTGCATTTTAATCTATTGTATATCATGTTTATCAATTGCAATTGCTGTACATATAGGCAGAGCACGGACCATGTAAGGTCTGTATGTGGTTGCACAACTACATCATGGTCAGGCTGCTCTTAAAGTAACACGGAAAAAGCCCAAGTACTTCCAGACATCAAGCCCATTAAGTGAGCAGGGCAGGAGTTTACTACAGCCACAGGACCCAGACCTTTGGACACTCTCCCATATGGCAACGTCATTCATTCATTCATTCATTCATTCATTCATTCATTCATTCATTCATTCATTCATTTAACGTTATTATTATTACTATTTGCCTGTAAACCGCTTTGTGAACTTCGTGTTGAAAAGCGGTATATAAGTACCTGTTGATTGATTGATTGATTGATTGATTGATTGATTGATTGATTGATTCATTCATTCATTCATTCATATTTTTCACATTTTGTATACACTTCCTCCAAAGAGTTCAGGGTGATGTGCATGTTTCCTCCCCTTCTTTTATCCTCACAATAACCCTGTGATGTAGGTGAGGCTAAGAGATAGTAATAGTCATGACATGACATAAATAATAATAATAATAATAATAATAATAATAATAATAATAATAATAA
>JAJKFI010000028.1:10605908-10631225 GCA_029204185.1 Lerista edwardsae | reverse complement strand
AATAATAATAATAATAATAATAATAATAATAATAATAATAATAATAATGGCCAGAAAATAAATTAATATTTTCCCACAAGCAATGGATGAATGTCAGTGCCCTCCCCTGCTATGGCTCCCCTGCACATAACACTTAGTGACCTACTGCCCCTGCATCTGGAGGTTCAGTGTAGCCATCATACAATGTAGTGGCACCCCTGCGTTGGCGCTCTCACTCCAAGACCGGTGCTGCAGGCAGCGCTGGCCTCGGAGCGCCCCTGCTGGCACAGAGGCATGATGAGCCGGACTGAGGGAGGGTGCCTCTAGGTGGGCCATAAGGCCAAATCCAAGGCCTCATCCTGAGATTGCGCAGCCCCGATTCGCATGGTCTCCTCCGATCTGCACCTGCTGTTTAGCAGGTGCAAAACTGAGGAGTCCATAGGGGAGGCTCCCACCTCCCCAAAGCAGCGTTGGATATGGCCATTCCAGCGCTGCTTAGGATTGCGCTGTCAAAGCAGCAGGAGAAGCAATCAATCAATCAATCAATCAATCAACAGGTACTTATATACCGCTTTTCAACACGAAGTTCACAAAGCGGTTTACAACACTGATGAAGAAATCTAATTTTTTTTAGTTACAATCTTAATGGGACATGACTAGGAGATGACTAGCTCCACTACACCATTGCTCATAATATTCATCACTCAAATGCTCTCACAATGTCACTTGGCAAATATAGCATGGTGGCAAGCAGGAGGGTATACTACACACTTAAGAAGTTTAGGCACACTTCTTAAAAAATGTAAATACTATACGCACACATTATTTTTAAAACTGGACTATAAGGCATCTATAAGGAAGAAAGAGAATTTTTCATAAAGACCAAACCAAGGGTGTAGAACTGAAGAGGCCTTTCAGCTTTTCAAGTGTGGGAGGAGGCATAAGATTTGGTTGCAGACTCAGCTGCTGCCCCACCCCGCACCCAAACCTGCCCTTGGGTCACGATCCTCTGCCCAGTTCCACCCTCCCCACCCCATTCCCGTCCCCATAACTGGTGCTGGCCTCAGGGCTGGTGCTGTGTCGGAGTGCCTTACACCACTTTTACGATACTCAGGGCTGGCAATATGAGTGTACCATGAGGATTAGACCCTTAGTTACAAGTAAATTAGTTACATGTAGAGCTTAAGGCTATGGCTGCCCAGCTTGTTTTATGATTCAGCTACAGTATTTATGCGGATGTGGTGGCACTGAGGGTTAATCTGCTGTTGCTGAACTTGCTGACTGGAAGGTTGGCAGTTCAAGACCACGTAACGGAAGTGAGCTCCCGTTGCTTGTCCCAGCTCCTGCCAACCTCGCTGTTTGAAAGCATGTAAAAAATGTGAGTAGATAAATAAGTACCACTTCAGTGGAAAGGTAATGCATTCCATGCGCCTTGGCATATAGTCACGCTGGCCACATGACCACGGAAGCTTGTCCTCAGGAAAACGCCGGCTCTTTGGCTTAGAAACTGAGATGAGTACCGCCCCCTACATTCGGTCACAACTAGAAACCTTTACCTTTTTATAGTATTTATAAGTTTAATCAGCATCACCTCTTCTAAGTAATGGTTACCTGTCATTCACTATTGGTGAACAAGTTAGTCACTAAAACCCACCTGGCTTCCAATTTTGTGGTGACATCAGATGCACAGGCACTGGGCCCTATTAACCTTTTTTCCGCACAAATTCTACTATGAACATATTTCTGCAGTGGAAAGAAATATGTGATTTCATTCAATGACTACATCAATACATTATTTAATATTTCATATAATATATTGCTTTGTATTTATTTGTGAAAATACTTCATTTTCTACCATGGCACTGCCTCTTTGGGTTGTCTGTACAAAATGGTGTTACACTGAATGAAAGTTAGAAAGTCTTGATTCAACCATCGAAATATATACACAACTGTTATTCACTTAGCACCAACCACATGCATGGGAAGTTACACTGCAGATGAGCCATGTGGTTGAAGAGGAACTTACCTTTAGCCACTGATGGCACAAACATTTGGGGAGGGTTCAGTTCATACTTCATTAATCCCAAATTAAACATGTGTGTGAGAAACACCCTTCATTGAACTTAATAAATAAATAAATAAATAAATAAATAAATAAATAAATAAATAACAGAGCTGTATTGTACTGTGACATGCCAAAACGAGACAGGAAGTCAGTTTATGTGGGATAGTCAGCAGTAATTCTTGCCCTTCCAGTTAACATGGGGATGAAGCTGTGTATTTACGTATGCACTTTCATATTAAAAAGCACCGATTGAATAGTTCCCTGTGGCTCATTTATTTGAAAAACACGGTTTTTTGTAAGCAGCACTTCTAAAACTCGCTTACTTGGGGCAAGTCCAAGTGCTGAGTGTCACAGCTTAGTTTTGTTGCGGATGGCCTATTTAATAGTTAATTATTCTATTTTGAATATTATTCTTACTATTATAAATATTTTTCAGACTATTTAAATTCGGTGGATTGATCAGGAATTGGGAATTATTTGAATGCAGGGGTAGGAATTTGGCACTGGGTTGACTCAAGTTGTCCTAAATCTCCGCCACCCTGGGCTTTTTCAGTCAATCCTAAATCAAGAACCCTTTAGGATCCTCCTTCTGCCCTCCCTCATCCAATTATCATGGTTCCTTCAGAGAGGGACGAGAGCCAGCTCCTACCTCCCTTCCCCTGCTAGATGCAAAACCTTCCCTGCCTCCTGGCTGGAACTGCTGCTTTCGGATAGCTGCATGTGATCAAAAGTAAAAAGTAAGCAAGCACACCCAGACTTGTGGGTTTTCAGATTTGAGGGTGTTTTTTTTTTCAGATTCATACTCGAGTTAGTTCTCAAGTCCTTGACATTTTTTAATGATATTGATTTTATTTATGCATGTGTACTTATTATGCCAATGAAGGTATGATGATAATGATGGTGATGATGGTGATGATGATGATGAATCAGCAAAAAAAACAAAAAGCAAAAAACAAACAAACAAACATGTCCTGAGGCTTGAGTTCCCATTGCTGCATGTATGTTCTTCCCTCTGCCTTTAATCAGTCTCTTAACATACAATATATTTAGCGATTTGGGAGGAAGACACTTTTCTTCATGGTTTTCTAGATCTTCTTGGTTTTCTTCACGCTAGATCTCAGATTACTGAGATAATTTCAGATTACTGTATTGCAGCGTTTCCCAAACTGTGGGTTATGATCTGATATGTGGTGGGTCGTGAGCCTATGCTCAATGCTTCGCCCAGAAAGCCTTTCTAGGAACCTCTGGAGGCCTGTGACCCACTCCATCTGCCTTTGCAGGTCTCAGAACACCTTCCAGAAGTGACTGGAAGTGATTTCCAGTTTGCATCCATGACTTCCAGCAGAGGCCAATGGAGTGGGTCGCAGTTCTGACACAACACAGAAGTGGCGCCCAGGCTAACAGCTGGGTACTGGTGGCACTGGTAGAACCCAATCCACCACCACAAAATGGAAATGGGGGCAGGGCCCACAGCAACTGACACCAGCATCTTAGCTATGACTAAATACAAATTAACTATTAGGGAACAACATTAATTTCTGAAATTTCAATTTGATAATTGAACCATCCTCTCTCTCTCTCTCACTCTCTGAATTCTGATTCGCTGCTGCTCTACTGTTCTTTCCACATATTCTAATCCTGTTTGCTTTTTTTTTTGGAAATTATATCCTAAAAGATGTACTAATCGACTGTCAGGGTTCTCCTCAATGTTGATGATGATTTATTGCAAGTCCCTGGAACAAGTTCCCAGTGCCCTCTTAGAACTAACATACTTACATACTCATAGCACTGAAATACATATAATCCTTACACTGAGTGGTTCAACTGGGCAATGAAGAACGAAGCAAAGTAAGTAATCTGCCGAATTATCCATTTACTCTTAGAGACAGATCTGTGCAATCTCTTCTTTTCATTCAAAGCCCCAAGATAAGTCTCTCTTCACTCTTGCTATTTCTGCTTCTACATATCCATTGACTGTGGTATTTCTAGTATGTAGGCAAATCCCATTCCATAATTCTCCCAACGATATCACTGCTAACTGACATTTGACAAAATGTTTCCTGCATTTTGCTACTTCCATTTGGCACCATTCAAGCACTCTCACTTTTCTTTCTGATTTGTGGCAGCTATGGTATATTGTTTGCTTTATTCGGCTCCAGAGTAGGCAGAACCCACTGCCAGAATGAGAACTTGTTTATGATAGAAATCTCTTTTAAACTCTTCCTTACTTTGTTATGTGAGAAAAATGTCTGAAACCCTCTCATCAATCTATGTAGAAATTGATATAGAAATTGTTAACAGCATAAAAGCTTATCTATTTAAAAGTATCAATGTTATA
Source organism: Lerista edwardsae (assembly GCA_029204185.1). NCBI lineage: Eukaryota > Metazoa > Chordata > Lepidosauria > Squamata > Scincidae > Lerista > Lerista edwardsae. The sequence continues at coordinate 10,626,843 of JAJKFI010000028.1, read as the reverse complement.
TTTTTTAAAAATCAAACCCATAAATGAAACTAAGCCAGCTGTCCAAAATGTACTTTTACAGGTCAATCCTATTACCTGTGGAACACATGATCCAATAATGGCAACTGCCATAAAATCACCATAAAGTGCACTCAGGCAGTGTGTCAATGCGCTGCTGGAGCACTGTCAGGAAGGAGCCATCCATGCACACCAGAGGATCCCACCCATCCACTGGCCATAGTAAGATGGTGGAAAGGGCAAGAGCTGGGTGGAAAGGGGAAGCAAAAGGATGGGTAGTACGCTGTGAATCTGGCAGTGATGGGGAACTTCTGGATCCTATCCTTTTCTGCAACCTTTCTGCCCCTTTCTCTCCTAAGATGAATTAACAGAATTGCTCGTGCAGTCCGTGTAGAACCATCGTGGAGCCGGAAGCTTGTGGAGGTGTAAAGGGATTTAAATCCCCTTTAGCCTACCAATCTGCATCTCTGTTCATTACAGTGCACTATTTTTTGGTGTGGCTGCGCAGTGGAGATGGGAAGGAGAGGAGTGGACTCTTAATTGTGTTTGCTGAATAATTATATACAATCTATTATTTACAGGTACATGTAGATTATCCCTTATCCAGACATCAGAAATCCAAATTATTCAGAAATCCAGACATTTTTGTCCACAACATTTCAAAACCTTGCAGTAGTGTGATCTTATGCGCATTCCTACATACAGTGCAGGTACAGGCTGTAAGTTATAGTCTCTCCTGTATAGTAAGTACCTGTACAGTCATTGTTGAAAAATGTCAAAGAGGTCAAACACCCAAATGGGTAACAGTGAAAAGAGCAAGAGAAAGCATTTCTCATTACATTTATCCAAACAAATCCAAAAGACAAGCAATTCAGATAAGGGATATTCATCCTGTATCAGGATTTTTTTTAACTACTATATTGAGATGGTAGGTGATGGTAGTTTAAAAAAATGTTTAGTGCGTTCTCTTACATATGAATTTCTCCATGATAGCATGCAGAAATTCTCAACAGTGCTTTAGATATATGCTGGTAATTTCTCTCTGTGTATATTATTATGCCCTGATGTAAAGTAGAACATATTTGCGGGACGAGTCAGCAAATTGTTCTATGCCAATTCTACACCATGACAAGCCATTTATGTCCAAATTCTTTCTGCTATACAGCTTTGCCCTCTTTGCATACCTCAGTCCACTCCTCCTGTTCCTCTGTTTGCCATGCCTCTGACCACTGGTGTTCCTGGCCTTTGTGCTGCCCCAGGGCCAGGAACACAAGTACTGCCCTGCCTGAACCACAAATAATTGCATCACTGCAATTATTTCCAGCACCTTCAGAAAGATGCTCATGTTTTTTGCTTGCTTTCCCACGTGCTTAATGCATGTGTGCAATCAACAGCTGTCCATTCTCCTCCTCCCAAATGCATTTGAATGCTGAACATGCCTTTTCCCCCCAAGTTGTTCTTCCCAATCATTTAAGGGGCTCCATGGCTGTATCTAGTATCAGTTTTGTGACTGAATTTTTGAATTGTGCCCAGGATTAAATAGAACATTTCAAATGGGTCTTTTCCAGCACTAACAACCATGCTGATGTACTTTCTCAATATATTGTTCTTGGTATAACAACCTAGATTGGCATTTGCCATGTGTGTCTTACAGATTTTACCAATAAACCAAGCTCTTTTGTTTGATTGAAAAACAGTTTGCACTACTGAGGGACGTATTCTCAACAATCCAGCTTTGAATGTGTGTACATGTTTACACAAGTCTCAGAAGACATGCACATGCAATTCAAATAAATCAGTTCAAATCATTGCATGAATATCTCTGTCTTGGAAGACTGGACATGCCTGCCTATTATACTGTCCATGGCAAATCACAGGAGATAGAATCAACGTTTGGTCAGTTTCTTTCATTGACTGCAATTTGATGGGTTTTGGTTCTTTTGTGAGTGAGTGAGTGAGTGAGTGAGTGAGTGAGTGAGTGAGTGAGTGAGTGTGTGTGTGTGTGTGTGTGTGTGTGTGTGTGTGTATTTTAATAGTCCAATGTTGAGGTAGCTAGCACTCCCCCACCCCCAATGAGCCTGTCAGCAGCAGCAAACCAGCAGCCCCTGGCTGGCCTCCTAGCTGCATCAAGAAGCAGCAGCATCCCCCAGAGAGGCAGGAAAGTTGTTCATTAATGAGTACGGCAAAAAAAAAAAGCCCTTACCAAGGCAGCACCCAATGCAAGCACTGGGGAAAGCGGCACCTCCCCCAAAACAAGTGATCAAAGCTAATTAACTAATCTGATGTATCCTGATTCAAGGTCATTCTGAATATCACCCCATGTTACTGAATTGGTCCTTTGGGCCAAATTCCTAAATATGTGTGCGCCCTAGCAAAGTTTGGTGAACTAAGATAGGAAGCTGGCTGAATTCTACGTTAGCAATAAATTAGATCTTTATCTTACTGCTTTTTATTTTAGCATCTGGAACTCAGCTTTACAGGCTCCTGCTCATTGCAAACAGAAGCAGCGTGGCACAAGGAAGTGGTATGACTTGCCCTTCGTAAGTCAAGAGAAGGGGGGAGAGCTCCACATCACCTATCCCTGCCTACTTGGTGCTTCATAAGGGGAGAGATGATCTGGAGCCATGGCAGCTTCCCCTTTCTCCTTCTTTGTTGCGACTTCCAATTTGCTCTGGAGGAAAGAAGACTGTCACCTGCACCACTTACTAACATCCGTTTTATATGGACTGAGCTTTAGTTTTTTTACTTCATTCAACCCACATCCTCAAAGCACCTGCTAAAGGAATCCACTGCTTCATCTAGTAAAGATGGAAAGGAAAAATAGAGTTCAGTATCATCAGCATACCAATGGCATCAGACTCCAAATCCCTGGGCAATCTCATCCAATTGTTTCCTGTAGATGTTAATTAGAATGACACAGCAGAGTCATTTTTGGGGGGTGTTGCGTATCCCTAAATTGTCATCCCAAATGTTGCAATTTCTACTTGCTTGTTTAAAAAGTGCTTGTTTTGTTTAGATTTCCACCACATTCTTCACTTGGGAATGGCTACATCAGGCTTTCTGATGAAGCCAACTGAAAGACCTGAGCTGAATGTCAAGTTGAGGGCAGGGGTGGCAAACTGATCTGTTTTCAAACACAGCTTGCACACTGGCTGGGCTGGAGAGCAGTCCACAAAAACTTTATGCGTGTCCTGGTGCTGTGACCCTAGAGGGCAATTTGCTACTTAGAGGCACAATATGACAAGTGTATAATGTAGTTTTTTAAAATGCTATTTAATGCAATTAACAAGAAGAAACACTAAATAACAGGAAGAAACACAAATTCATAAAATGCTCTGTTGCCTTGATTCTTAATTAAATGCTATTTATTAATACATGTTTAAAAAACCTGGTAAACATCTGTCACACTAAATAAGTTTATATTGTGCCTTTAAACAGCAAACTATATCTTACAGCTTCTCCCACTGTGATTTATAGCCCAATCCTAATTAACCCCCTTGCTGATGTAGTCGTGCCAATAGAGTATGCGCTGCATCCAGTGCGGGGGAGGGGGAAAGAGTCCAGAGGTCTCCTCACGATAAGAGAATTTTTATTCCCATACTTTGGGATGAGCCTCCACTATCCCAATGAGTCTCCTCGGATCTGTGCCAGCTATTTTTGCTGACTCATAACCGAGGAGACTAAGGGAGCAGGAATGGAAGAAGGAGGTTGCTCAGGATACTGACGCACCCAGGTACCACCAGTAACCTACACCTCCCTTCCCTGATCAGGCTCCTGCCCACTTCCTCCCTGCCCAGAAGCTTCCCCATTCTTACCTCTCCACTCCGCATTCCTCCCATCACCTGTCTCCATTGCCAGTTTACCGGCACTAGTGGTAGGGTCTTCTCCACCAGACTGTATACACCGCCATGAGCTAAGTGCACTCACTAGCAGACATGTTGTACATAGTGCCACAGAAATACTTCTGCTGGCACGGCCCATTCCTCCCATTGCCTGTCCAAACCGCCAGTTTAATGGCACTAGTAAACTAGTGGTGGGGTCTTCTCCACCAAGCTGTATACACTGCCGCAAGACAAGTGCACTAGCAGACTTGTTATACATACTGCCACAGAAATACTTCTGCTGGTGGAACGTGCATTCCACGAGCAGACAGTCTAGTTAGGATTGGGTTGTTGTACACATGTGTGCATCATAGTTTTATTTATCAATTGCTTAAAAACTGCTTTTGAAACATGAGGAAATTATTCCAAAATATCTGTTTAAGGAAGAAGTGAATGTTAAGACCTTTTAGCATTAAGACCCCCAAAACGTGAGAGTCTGACTCTTTAATTTGTGACAGAGCACTATTGATATCAATTTTTGAACTGCTTCTAGCAGCTTCCAGCACAGATTTAAAAAAGATAAATATTTCACAATAATTTGGACAATGATAGTATTATTAGCATTGCTGCAATTTAAGCACAGATTTCTGAGGTTAGCTAATTAGTGAAGAACCAATTCTTTCATTTTTATATTTTACTTATTACAATATAATATACAATTACTTCACACAAAGACTAATCTATAGATATAAAGAATAGTTTTGCCCCCTATGGAGTGTATTTTCCATTGTAGATAAACAGAGAGGATCTCAGTCCATTAGACAAGAAATCAAATGTTTGAAAAATGCAAGATGTAAATTGTCACTAGGAAAACTCAGCTCTTAAAATAGCAAATTTCAGTCAAAGGATTCTTTGTACTAGCAGGATATTTGGATATCTAGGATTGTTTGTGGATTTTCTGGTGTTGCTTTTAATGATAATCTTAAATGTCTCATTGTTGCTTTTTGGGTATTTTTAGATATCATGTTAATATAACAATTTATCTCATAGTTACAATGTAAACCATCTTGGGAGTAATTGCAGGATGACATTTAAGTACACATTTTTTTTAAAAAAGGAAGCTTCGTCTCAAGTAGTAAATAAAGTCTTTTTCTTTCCTGCCAAGAAATGCACTGGAGAAGACAGCAACCCTATGCTTGTGGAATGGCTAGCATCAAAAGTAAATTTTCATATCTCCATAATCTCAAATAATGGAATTGCTTCTAACCTTCTCTCAAATATTCCTGACTACCACTGACATCAGCAGAAGCTAGAGAAGTGACCCATGGCCTATGACAACGTGAATTTATGGACGAACCCAGCAATAGTTGTTACAACTTGCTTTTTTGGTGGTGCCCAAATGGATCTTAGCTGCAGCTCTCATATTCCAAAGCTCAGCTCCAAAAGATCAGATAAATAGACTATTTTAATTTGCTTTCACACAGCTTGAAGTTTGCTTTAGTGACCATTCAGCAAATGCTTCCTCCTGGGTACATTTGACATGCAGCCCTTCTTTAACAATGCTCTCAGGTTTTATCCTTCCCTTCCCCCCATCTTCCATAGCTCTCTGAGGTAGTATAACAGGTTGCTGGGCTGAGATAGTGATTATTCAAGGACCAAATAATACTTTTGAAATACCATGTCCCAAAGCTGACTGACATTCTCATTTGGACATAGAAATTTGAAGAAAATCTAGGTTGCTCATGTGCCTGAAAGTAAACCCCATTGAACACAATGGGGCTTACTTCTGAGTAGTTAAGCTTACGATTATGCTGTTGGAGGCTTGAAATCACTTTGGAAATAGAACAACTTCAGGTTTTAAAGGCACCACAGTAAATCTATTACCTTCTCAAAAGGAGCCTACATCCCATTAACTTAGGCTCTCACTTTCAGTTATATTGTAGATTTTTATTCAATGCTGTCTACATATTGGCTCTAATATATGATGCAGAAAAGCAGAACTCAGTATGATTAGTTTTCTTAAAAAATGAAACATGGAGTGATAAACTGGAGCTCTCCTGCTTATCCTGGAGAGATTATGAAAGGAATGTGACTTCCCGTGCTAGATTGGGGGAAATTCCTAATACAAAAAAAGCAGAAAACCAAATGGAGGGGCAAATCACAAGAAAGCAGAGGTTCAATAGCTATGAAACATTTGAAAACCATCTAGTGCTTTTATCCCAAACATACCTGATTGCTCCATCAAAGGGTAAAGTTGTCCTCCACATGTTTAGGAGTGGCATGTGTCCTCAGCTGTGGTGCTTAAAAAGGCGCTTTTAATGTAAGCCCTTATTTGCCAGGTCCATTCTGTTTGGAAGAGCTGTATATCCTGTACTGTGCGTCTAAAAAGATGGGGCAGCTCTAGGATGCATGTGTTATCCTGGTTAACATAATGAATGGATCTGTCAGTCACTCAGTCTTGGAAGAGTGCTTGTCTCCCCTTCCTCCACGCTGAGACCCAAAAGGGTTCCTTGCCTACGCTCGGGGAGTCCCACTGACATCACTGTTACTTGTTCAGCTGCCATACATGGCAGTTGGATGGATGGAATGACAGAATGTTTGGTGGGTGTAGCACGTGTGGAATGCCTAACATGAGAGTCCACAGGTGGGGCTGACCGGGAACAATTTACATCGGTTGCTATGGAGCCATGATTGGCTCACACATCTTCAGAGCCCACTGGGGGCTTGCTGAGGAGAAATGGAAGCTATTTTTTAATAGACTCCATGAAATCAATCCCTGAAGAACGTCTGGAGTCAAAGGCTAAAAAGGTTTGGCTGACTAATGTTACATGATATATGTAAGTAAGTCTAGCTATGAGACATAAAATTAGTGTCAATTTTCAGCTGAAGCTGATCACAAGAAACTACTATTTAGTCACTCATTTAAGGTTTGTTTGTGCACCTAGTAACAGAATGGCAACATCTCATCAGTCTGCCTCGGCAGCTAAAAACTGCTGAAGTTTAGAAAAGAGAGAGAGAGAGAGAGAGACAGAGGAGAACCTCCTGAAGCACAGCGATGTTAAGGAAGAAACTTTCCCCCTTATTTTCTCCAACTGCTAAAAGAAAACCTGATGTTCTTCTTTTAAAACGTGTCTGCCTCTGGGTCTTTGGCACAAGCTTACTGTTGGGAGGGCCAGCAATCTATTTAATGACTGCATTGACGTCAACAGCATAACTGAAATACTTACTAAGACGCATGATTCCAACTTTCAGGGGGTGTGTTTCTAAGCAATAGGAAAACGAGAAGTGGATTCTCTGTGGGAATGAACTGCACTCGCAGTGCAGGAAATGAAGCAAAAGTTGCAACTAGTATCTTTTCAACATTCATCTGTCAACATTCGTCTATAGAAAACAAGGTTTACAATGAACCTGGCAGAAGTTCACTGTTTTACTGTGTCTAGCGATTTCAGAACTATTCGTTTCTCCCCAAACAGATCTTTCTTACGTTTCAGAGATCACTCTTATTAAATTCCAACACAGGATAATAGTTTACGTATCTGCTGCATCCCACTATTTTTAACATTATCAAGCTTCACTACAAATGTGCTGCATGAAGTGAAATATTAATAATAAACTGAGCATTAAGGGAATATATTTGCAGGACGTTTGTGTTGGGCTTCACCTTTTAAATGGCTTGCAGCACAGACCTGAGTCATGTTTTAAGAATTTAGGGTACCATTTATTGGTTTCAGTAATACATTTTGTAAGTTTGGGGTATGAAACTGGTGCTACTTCAGTGTGCTTCATTTTAGTTCAGTTATCCACACCTCCTTACTTTTAATAATTAGCATAAAAAATAACAACAGTCCTACCTATATGTTAGAATATAGGTAAAGGTTTCCCCATGACCGAATGGTCTAGTCGTGACCGACTGTAGGGGGCGGTGCTCATTTCCGTTTCAAAGCCTGTGGAGCCGGCGTTTTGTCCGAGGACAAGCTTCCGTGGTCATGTGGCCAGTATGACTCTATGCCATAGCGCACGGAACACCGTTCCGTGGTCCGCCAAAGTGTCTCTATTTATCTACTTGCATTTTTAGGTGCTTTCGAACTGCTAGGTTGGCAAGAGCTGGGACTAGCTACGGGAGCTCACTCCGTCACGCAGTCTTGAACTCCCAACCTTCCGGTCGGAAAGCCCAACAGCAGCGGTTTAACCCGCTGCGCCATCACGTCCCTGATGTATGTTAGGATACTGCCAGGTAAATTCAGGCATCTTTTGAGGTTTCCATAGCAGAAAGTTTAGCTTTGAGCCTCCATAGAGTAGCTGGGGGGGGGAACAAAAGGGTAAATACTGCAGGCACCACAACACAAGTAAGTGACTCCTCTCATTTTCTGTCAGAGCCATTCTGGGCAGCGATGGCACCGCACAAGGGCTCGCCGAATCCTGTGCAATGCCTTCGCTGCCCAGAATGGCTCCAACAGCGAGTGGGAGAGGCAGTTTACACAGTGTGTTGCAGTGCCTGCAATACTTCCCCTCTAGCTATGCTACTGTTGAGCCTTAAAATGTTCTGACATCACCAACAATGCCAGTGCCAGGTGGCTGGTGGTCCTGAGCCAAAGCTCTTGCACTGGATTATCATTGTGCCCTCCGAAGATGTACTGGGTGCAAACACTGTCAGGAGTGCTGAGGATTCAGAGAACAATCCTACACCTGTGCTGCATCAGCACTGCACTCTTGTGCCGATTCAGTGATGCTGCAAACGTGCCGTCAGGCACATCTGCACCAGCGAGTTGGGTGCTGGACTGGAGCAAACAGTGTCAGCGATCGGGCACAGTTGTGCTCTGTCGGCGCAGGACATAGCGGAGGGTGTTCCAGAGGCATTCCAGGGGTGTGAAGGGGTGGTGCAGTGGGTGGCAATGGACGACGGCCCTTGTGCCAAATCCTAAGGCCACCCAAGGTGGCCCCAATTTGGACTGCTGCTATGCACGGTCACCTGCGCCTGCAAATTAGCAGACAAAGATCTGACCAGCCCCATAGGGCTGCCTAACCCTAACCTTTGCCCTGTGCGGCACTGCTGCTGCCTCCTACTGGGCTTAGGATACAGCCATGCTGCGCCAGCCTTGCTAAGCCGGCGCGTAGGATTGGGCTGTCAGTGTCTGACCTGGCTGACTGCTCATGCCACCCCTGAACACAAAGCCTATTTCTTTAATAGCCCAGCATTTTAGAACCAAATGTCAACTCAAATGACCACTTTTTCCATGTTTGGCGCACAACCCCTACTCCTCACGCCCTACTTCAACTAAGCTTAAGTATGTCAATTAAATAATTTCATATTTTTCCACTATTTACCCTGCCTCCACTATCTCTCTTTCCTCTCTTGTGTCCATTCCTTGATTGTGAGTGCCTAGGGACAAGGACCTGTTCTATCATCTGTTGTTCAGCAATGTGTTATATGAATAAATATTTTTATTTAAATAACAAAACATGAGATTGCCCAGTCTGAACTGGGTGAGAAAATCCTCAAGAGATTCTTGAGTGTCAGAGCCAGGGCAGCCAGTTCTCATGGGTAATTAGCTACCATGTGCGCACTTAGAATCTGCAAGATGAAAATAAAGAAGGTCTCAAAGAGTTTGTGTCGCACCTACTGTCCACTGCGGGCCCACATTATGTGACTGACTTCTCATATAACTTATCTTTGATCATTCATCCAGAAACATGCATCCACATTTTAAAAAATAATGATTCTTCATGTGAAGACATGCAAGGAGCTTAGGCAAACTTGAAGGGTTGCAAGACAGGCCAGTTGCAGCAGGAGAAATACTTTTTCACACCCATTCCTCAGAATGGAATTGCTACAATACTCTAATCCTATAAGTCCTGGGAAGCTGTCTGTGATTTGTTGCACATCCACAGACTGATACTGCAAAGCATTACAGCCACCTACAGTGTTGTATTGCTGGGTACGTATTTAATTCTTGATGACTCACTCATTTTTGTTTTTTGTTTTAAAGAAAAAGACTCCCAACGCTTTGTTTTATATCTAGTAGGAGTATCCTTCTGCAACACATTGTTTGAATCTTGCATTCTTTAAAAATTGCTTGCATTGTTTGAAATTATTGCATTCTTTAAAAATTATACTAAGCTCAAATAATATATTTAATTGGTAAAACAATCCATCATAGGACATCCTTGAAAACAATTAAACTTTAAGCTTCAGCAAAGCATCCATATTTATTCAGTTCATTTAGAACCATCTTCCTCTCTCACTTTTCTTTTAACATCAGATTCCTGGTTTAAGAGTGTGCTTGTCAGGTCAAACTGAAGCGTATAGTTGAATTTATTTTCTATGGCATTTACATAGTACTATATGCAAACTCCCTCCTTCACAAAATATTTGATGTTAAATTCTTGCATGGAGAAGTTTATACTAGTCTGGACGTATACAAATACCATATGGTTTCTATTTGTAAAAAGTCAGAACATTAAACAACACCAAGAGTTTATATTACATATCATTGTGAGTTTGGCTACTTCACTGAGCATGAATGGGTGTACCACAGTACTTTGCCTGACAAACATGATGGGTGATCAAGGATGTAACAAAAGGGCTTTAATGGACGTGGCCAAGAATCTCTCTCCAGCTTTGGGAATATGACATCCATCCAGATTGAATTTGGACACAGAGAGAGACAGAGAGAACTAACAGTGCTGAGCAGGAATTAACTGGATTGAAAGCAGCTGGGATGGCTGCAAGAGTCCATACTTTTTGGGGGGGGGGAGAGGGGGTCACAACAAGAATTAGATGTGCCGCCTACTGTAGACGCCTATTTCCTTCTGCTTGTACATCTGTAAATAAAACATATTACAAAGACACCACAAATAAGCAGCTGTTTCTTGTTTGAAGTCAATTAAACCTGGAATTCTCACCACTTGGGGAACTAGGGAGCACTCAAGCAATGTATTGTCAACTGTGCAGGAGATTCACCAGCTCAGCCCAGGTACCAGCTCAGGCCTGTGATGAGGGTGGGGAGGGGGGCAATGCTGTTCAGTTACTGTGGTGAATGGAGAAAACAACAAGCCGAGTGTAGGAGAAGGATAGGCATGGGATATGGGGATTGAGTATGAGCAACACAGGATGTGACTAGGAAGTAGAGGAAACAGAAACTTTGAGACAGAGCAAACACGTAGACATAAAAGAAATCAGTGGAGAAAGTTGATGTGGGCTGAGATGAGACAGAACTAACAAGAAAGATAAGACAGAAAACTAACAAGGAACTATTTGGCAAAAAAAAAAGGACTTTAAGAACAATATCTGACAAAAACAATTGAACAGCCTAATCCTATGCATGCTTTCAATAGAATTTATTCCCTGGCCAGCGTTCATAGGATTGTTGTGTTCCATCCAGACAAAAAGAAATGTAGAAGAGCAGGAATGGCATTCAATGGAAGGAAAATACAGTAGGAAAAAAAATGGAAGGAAGACATCCTATGACTATCAAGACCTGTTGATGCAATCCTTCCTACTGTCCAACCCTGAAGAGGAGACCCATTGGGGCTGCCAGGGCTTTACAGTGGGTAAGGGAAGAAACATTCCTTTCCCCCAAGGAGACTCCGGAAGCTGCCCCAGCTCTTGTCACTGCTCCTTGCGGTGCCCTGGGGTTTAGGATTGGGCTGCTAATCTCTTAACCATAATTAAGAATTTGGAAGCATCCCCCGTCTCAAACACTTCCTACCTCTTCTCTTCCCTTCTCTAGTGAATTTTACTCTCTTGTCTTTCCAGTGTCAGTGATGATGTAGCATTCTATCTAAGCCTAACAATAACTATGATTAGCTTTAAGACAGTTTGACAGCAGGGTGTGAAGAAGGTCCCAAAATTCTAGTTTAAAGATTATAATTATAATTATAATTAATTTATATCCCGCCTTTCTGCACCCAAGGCGGCTTACAGCATTAAAATACAATAAAATCACAATTTAACAATTAAAAACGATACTTAAAAACAATGTTAAAATCATTAAAATTTAAAACAACAAGCCCCCGTGGATCATAAAATATAAAAAGAGAGTATAAAAACCAGCCAGCCTGTCAACAATTAAAAGCTTGTTGAAATAAGAAGGTCTTCAGCCCCCGCTGAAATATTGACAAAGAAGGAGCAGTTCTCAATTCTAAGGAGAGGGTATTCCAAAGTCAGGGGGCCACCACCAAGAAGGCCCTATTCCTGGCCGCCATCCCTCTAACCTCTCCTGGTGGCGGCACCATCAAAAGGGCCTCCCCAGATGATCTAAGAGTATGGGCAGGATTATATGGAAGGCGGCGGTCCCTCAAATACCCCGGACCCGAGCCATAAAGGGCTTGAAAGGTCAAAAACCAGCACTTTCAATCGGACCTGGAAAGGAACCGGCAGCCAGTGTAGTCGCTGAAGCAACGGCTCACATTAAGCCTCAGTGGCCTAGTACTTGGGGGCAAATTCTCTTGTCATACATTATTCACAAAGGATCATGAAAAGTAAGCCCAGTGCGTGCGTGTGTGTAAGAGAGACAGTGCAATCCTACAAAGGACGTAGCGCTGACGCAATGTCGTCAAGCAGCACCCCCGCGTCTGCGCTAACGCTCTGAAGCTGACGCTACAAAATAGCTACGGCTTCAGAGCGCTGACAGGGAGCCTTCCTCGCGCCGACCGAAGCCGGTCAGCGTGAGGGAGGAACCGTCCCATTCCAGGACAGGGATTGGTGGGGGGAGGGAGGTTGGGGGTGGGCTCAGGAGGCGGCCATACAGTGGCATCCTAAGCCTGTCTGAGAGGCCGCGCAGCCCCTATTCGGACCGCGCGGTCTCCTTGGATCTGTGCCCGCTATTTAGTGGGCGCAGATCCTAGGAGCACATAGGGGAGGCTGGAGCCTCCCCTACGGTAAGGGAGTGAATGCTCCCTTGCCACGGGGAGGCTCCAGCCTCTCCTATACTGCACTGGATATGGTGTTGGCCGCCCGCCCTTGCCATTCCAGCACAGTATAGGATTGTGCTCTGAGAGAGAGAGAGAGAGAGAGAGAGAGAGAGAGAGAGAGAGAGAGAGAGAGTCATGGGCAAATTTCCCTCAATACTGAATACTGGCTCAGTGATTATGAGCTCTTGGCAAGTTTTCAGTTAAAAAAAATTTTCTGCGAAGTCTCTCTTGGCTCACAGTATTGGATTATGCACTTTGATGGTGCCATCTTGCAACTGTCATTATATTGCCCACATTATATAATGTCATTATAATTGTAACCCATCTGAAAGCAAAAGAGAAGATCTTAGATCTGGAGGGCAATAACCACATAAAATGCTTGCAAGAAATAAAAGAAAGCTGGCCAAATGGAGACACTATTCACCAGAAAAGAGCTTGTTTATATAACTGGATGATTGCAATACTACATTTAAGTTCGGGATTTTTTGATTGCATAATATTGTGATAAATGAATTAGTAAGTGAAAAATAATTAATAACATACGTTGCCCTGAAGTGTTTGTTGATGGGCAACTTAGAAACCTTTTAAAACATAAATAATTCAATTCTGTTTAGCAGCAATCTATTAATACAGTATTGAAATTGTATTCTATTACACAGTTGTAAAACACATGTTCCAACAAACTAGATTTGTTTATTTGTTAAATGTTAGCATTTTGACTCCCTTAAGAGTCTTCTTAATTTATGAAAACAGTTCTGTGTGTTCCTGTGGTCCTTAATTACAACAAATAAAAGGGAAATATTTCTGGCAGGACTTTAGGACAAAGAACAGGATGTATTCCTAGTATGGTTCCTTAGTGTGGTTTCAGGGATGAAAGAAAAGCGTATCTTGAAAAGACAGCTGATTATATTATATTAAAAAGAAACTGAACTGTAATTATGCATGCTCTAGAAACTAAGAGCCCGGTCCTATCTGTCCCACACCCCACTGGTGCAGTCATGCTAAAAAGAAGCACACTATTTCCAATGGGAGGGAATTGAGAGGGTTCCAGGGCGCAGGGAGAAGGGAATTATTTTCTCTTACCCCTCTGTAAGCTCGGGCTCTGCAGTGGGTTGACTTGGACCTGCACCAATTCTGTGGCTTGCAAGAAGAGAAAGGGGGCAAGGAGGCTGCTGATAGTGGGGGATTAGGATCTGGAGCATGCCATTGCTACCTGATCCACCCCCTACCACAGGCTCCCCATCTCATCCCTTCCTCACCCAGTTTTGTCCCCTGCCTGCAGTGCTGCACTGAGTGCTGCATGCTCTGTTGTCCAATTGTGCTGACTTCAGTGCTGTGTGAACCATCAGCAGCTATTTTATGACAGCAGAAGTGTCGTCTGCTGTTGTAACACTCTACCTCCGACAGCCCAATCTGGAATAGGATTGGGCTGTAAGTATGTGAACTGGTAACTTCCCAGTTTAGATCTTACCTGAGCCACAATCCATCCAATGTTCCAGCATTGATATAGTGAATATGTCATGCGCTGCACTCTGCAGTGGGGATACAGTCAGAGGCCTCCTCAATGTAAGTGAATGTTTGTTCCCTTACCTTGGGGCTGCACTGAGGCTGAATTAGTGCTGGAAAGTTGAATAGGACCAGGTCCTCTGGCAAGTTACAGCGCAATTCTATGCCTATACCTACTCAGAAGTAAGTTCCATTGTATTCCATGGGAATCACTCACAGGAAAATGTGCATATGCTAGTATGTTTTCATCCCCAGCCTGATATGAAGATAAGAATGAAGACTAACTTTACAAGACTCTCCTAAGAGGTTTTGAGATAACCTCTCTCTCTCTCTCTCTCTCTCTCTCTCTCTCTCTCTCTCTCTCTCTCATTTCTCCCTATAAGTGTGAATGTACGGACATATGTGAATTCATGTTAGTTGGCTTTCAGAGCTTTATCCTTTCTAAGGATATAAGTCACTCTTTGAATGAAAGGATAATGATCTCAGCAGATTAAACTGATGTCACTCCATTGTGTGCGTTCTATGAATCAAGGCACAACATAGGAAGAGGTAAACTAAGCACCTACTCTTGTTAACAAGAAAACATGTTCTTTGTGATGATAATGTATTGTGATGAAAATCCTTGATTTGTGCCTATTTTTAACTCCTCTAACCCCCCCCCAGGCTTCTATGATGCCTTAGGTTCCTTAAAAAAATGCTGAAACATCCTGACAGTCATTGTCCTGGAAGGTTTTGCTGAGACTCCAATTTCAGCACTATTGCAGTGAGTCCACATGGCAGGACAGATTTTGCAGACTGCTTATCTTCTTGTCTGGGTCCCCCAAAATCCTGGTCACTTCCACTACTGCCATTAGCATGCAACAACCATTTGGGCATCTAAATCTCATCTGAACAGGACAAGGAAAACAGGAATTTCTTACCTTCCGGTAATTCTTGTTCCTGATAGAGGCAGGGACATTCCTTACTTGTGGGATCTACCAGAGCAGCATCCCTGGGTGGGCGATCCATCATCATGCACCAGTCTATACCACCTTCTGCAGGACTCTGCGTCCCAGGGCAGCCGAGGCCGAGGTCGCCACATCAATTTTACAGTGTTTAATAAACATATGCGGCGTAGACCAAGTGGCAGCCCTACAGGTCTCTGCCAGGGATGCCAGTCCGTCAAAAGCCGCAGACATGGCTGCACTCCTGACAGAGTGAGGCAAAATGCCATCGGGAGGGGTCTTTACCCAAGCCTCTTGGGTAAAGAGAGAGAGAAAAAGGAGAGAGAGAGAGATCTTGGTGCAGAGCTTTTACACTTATCTCCACAAGACCCCTGTTTCACCACCTGGGATTGATCCCGATACACATGTCTGAACTGGGAACCTGGAGGCCAATTTGCGCTCCACCAGCTCTTCTAGCCATTTGACCACTTGCGCTTTGTCCTGCTCCCCCAATTGGGGTTGCGCATGAGAAGAAAGGTTAGGTACAGAAGACTCCCCCCCCCCGCTCAAAATCATTTGTCATAGTTTTTGAGGAACCCACTTGATTACCACATACAAGCTGTCCTGATATCTCCTTTCTCACTGGGCTGGATTCAGACGAGGTGACTAAAGACATAGTGTGTGGTTTGTTTGTTGTTGTTTTTACAAAATGGCGTCCGGTCTTACCTCAAGACGCAGGGAGACAAAATGGCGCCCGTTTACCTCAGTGAGGCAAATCCTGTCACTGGGGCATGTGGGACAGGCTAGGGCGCTCTTAAAATCAGCACTGTCTGATGCTCTGAACACTGCAATAGTGCCCAGTTGGATCTCAGAAGCCTCTGCATTCCTGTTGTCTGCCGCCACCTCAGAGAGGCGAGGACCAGGCGCAGCTGCTCAGTACCACAGGGCTCTAGGCACGTCTCAATTTTAAGCCATCCTGGGAGCTGCCGAGTGCTGGGACTGTCCTCAAATGCTCCCCCCTTTAGATCCCACACGGCCGCTCCCCCCCCCTCAGGGGAAACAGCCCCTGAAGAGAACAAACAGGGGCCCGACATGGAAATCGCTGAGGCATATCGCCGCCGAAGACAATAAATAAGCACCCCATATGGACGTTTGCCTCAGAAGTACGCAAAACGGCCGCTGAAGAAAAAAGGCTTCTAAATTTAGCATACCCAACGCGGTGATCACTAATGCGAATCGCTGCCAAAGAACCACAGACTAGGGAGGGAGCAGGGAGGAACTCGTAAAGTTCAAAAGGCACAAACAATCGCTGCGTTGAAGGAGCTGGTCACCTAGCCTCCTGACTTGCCGCGAGGCAGGTAATGGTCTGGGTTCTCGTTCCTGCGTGCAGGAGGATGTACCCGCCTTTTTCGCTGGCCTTGCCTACTGACAACCCTGACGGGCCAATCCCACAAGTAAGGAATGGCCCACCTCTATCAGGGAACAAGTAGAGATGCTAAGGAGATTGTTAGCCATCTCACTGGATGGAATCATGACACGATCAACCCTAGGATTTCTAAAGTCATGAGCCATTGCTTGTGTGTGTTGCTTAGCCTATTGCAGAAGAATCACTACTGTTTTGGCAAAAAGGCTTACCTAACGCACCCAGTAAGGACCAGGAACCTGGAACAGAACATGTGCCAAACTGTTTTACTTTGCCACTTGTCTTCTATGCCATTCTTTGAAACCCCCTTCCCATTCTCTCCTTTTGCCAAGTGATCAGTACCTTACTTCCAAAATTGGCCATCTGTTCTTCTTTACTTCCCACCTATTCTTGCCCAGATCCAGATTTAACAGTGGAGGCAGAGACGGATGCAATTGGAAGTGATGCACCTGGGCCACTTCCCTTTTCTTATCTTTTCATGCTAATCTTCTCTGTATCATTCCAATTTCAATATATGTGCTGCTGACACGAGCTGACTGACTGAATCCAGAAATATAAATTTTCCCAGGTATCCCCCCACAAACACGCATGATACTGCTGAAGCGAGCTGACTGACTGAATCCAGAAATATAAATATGCTGGAGACAGAGAGGCTTTTCATGTTCTGCCACTATAGACTCAGGGGACAATGGAACTTGTGGTGGGCAGAGAGCGAGTTGCCTTGCCTCAAGAACATAAAAGTCCTAGACCACCACTCTGTGGGACAATGTCCCACCTGAGGTAATATGAAAGGAATATCTGGCTGCTATGGTAGAGTCTGGTTACAGAGGAAGCGAAGACAACTGTGCAGGTGCCTTCCTCCCACCTTGTCTTTTCAGAAATAGTTTTAAGTGTTGTGAATGGAATACAAGGGCGCAAATCAACTTTCCATCACTGGGGTAAGGGCAATGCAGCTTCAAGATAAGGGAACAAACATTCCCTTACCTTGAGGAGGCCTCCATGACTACTGCTCCACTGCAGGATGCAGCTCATGCCCCATTGGCACAGCTATGTCAGTGCTGGAAGTTGGTTAGGATTGTGCCCTAAATTGCAAAAACAACTAGCCACACAAATGAGCCAAACTATCCAGCTTTTTTTTTTTCAACCAACATTTTCAGCATGGAAATGTGGAAAATATGGAAAATGCTTCCCCATCCCCTTTCATAACTTTGGCATTCCTTGCCTATTCATTTGAATTGTGCTCACTTACTCTGAGTGTAATCCTAACCTGGAGTTAGGCTGGCACAGTTAGGCCAGCAAAGTTTGGCTGGCACAAGAGACACTGTGAAGTATGTTTGGACCACTCTGGGAGTCACAGAGGCCAGCACACAGACGTGTGCCATCCTCCCTGACTCCGAAAGTGCAATCCTAACCTGTAAAGCACATTTGGATCACGTTCTGAGTCAGGGAGGATGGCGCATGTCTGTGTGCTGGCCTCTCTGACTCTGAGAGTGATCCAAACACTTTACGGTATCCCTTGTGCTGGCTACACTTTGCTGGCCTAACTGTGCCAGCCTAACTCCAGGTTAGGATTGTGCCCTGAGAGTGGTCCAAACGTGCTTTACGGTGTCCTTTGTGCTGGCCACACTTTGCTGGCCTAACTCCAGGTTAGAGTTGCGCCCTAAAACACACAATCTTATGAGGGCATTACACCACTGGAACTAGGATTCTGGAGGCATAGGACCTTTATGGCTGTCACAAAATGCAACATGACATCCAGAGCAGCCTATCCAATCCCCCTTCCAGGCCTCTATTTGCCTTTCCAGGTCCACTTGAACATGATCCGGATAAATTGCTGGCATGGTCTTAGATCCATTCTAGCGCCAGAAGCTTACTCCTGGGTAAGAGAACAGCAGAAGCAGTAGTGCTGGAGTTGGAGGTGGAAGGTAAATCTCCACCCCTGTGAGCTCCTATACCTTTCTCCTCCAGGTTCAGTGCTCCCACTTCTGCTGCCACCACTGCTTCCTCTAGTGGCTGCAGAAGGAATGTCAGACTCCCAGAATTCCCTTCCCCAGCCCCTAGAGGAAGTGGTATCAGTGCTGGATTCAGAGGAGGAAGGTAGGTCCTCCTCATTGTCCATTACCATGTGAAAAGAGGATGGAGCCAGACTTCATTCAGGCAGCAGGATGAAGAAGGCAGTTGGCAGATATACAGCACTCTTTGCCAATTCACTGCTTCCCCCAAGTCACTGCCTGAGGCAATTTGTCTCATGAATGGGCTGGTCCTGGGCAACAATAATACCTGACATGAATGACAGTTAATTAGTTTTGGCTGTGTGATCCTGTCACTGAGGGAAAGTGAAGCCACTTGCAAAAGCAAGGTCACTGGAAATGAACATACAAACATTTTCACAAGGAGTGGAGGAACATGGTTGTTCTATTTATTTATTTTTTTGCACATTCCTGCTATAATGGATTAGTACGTTTTAACCAGAAAATTTGAACTGAAGAATGACACAGCACTAAAACACTTTTATGAATATCACTTTTCCTGTCTGGATCAACAGCAAAATGGATTGATTTATCAATTTTGTTGATTTATCGTAAGAATATAAGAACATAAGAAGAGCCCTGCTGGATCAGGCCAAAAGCCCATCTAGTCCAGCTTCCTGTATCTCACAGCGGCCCACCAGGTGCCCCAGGGAGGCATGAGACAACAAGGTGCTTGCATCCTATTGCCACTCCTTTGCACCCAGTACTCTGAAGTAGCCTACTACTAATGTAAGGAGGTTGCAAAATCCATCATGGCCTATAGCCTGATGGACTTTTCTTCCAGAAATCCGTCCAATCCCCTCTTAAAGGCATCTAGGCCAGATGCCATCACCACCTCCTGTGGCAAAGAGTTCCACAGATTAACTACCCGCTGAGAAAAAAGTACTTCCTTTTATCTGTTTTAACTCTCCTAACCCTCAGTTTTAGCGGATGTCCCCTGGTTCTGGTGTTTTGAGAGGGAAAAGAACATCCCTCTATCGACTCTATCCCTTCCATGCATAATTTTGTATGTCTCAATCATGTCCCCTCTCAGGTGCCTTTTTTCTAGGCTGAAGAGCCCCAAACGCTGCAGTCTTTCTTCTTAAGGGAGGTGCCACAGCCCCGTAATCATTTTTGTCGCTCTCTTCTGCACCTTTTCCAGCTCCACTATGTCCGTTTTGAGGTGCAGCGACCAGAACTGTACACAATATTCCAGGTGCGGCCTTACCATCGATTTGTACAATGGCATGATAATATTGGCTGTTTTATTCTCAACCCCTTTTTTAATGACCCCAAGCATGGAATTGGCCTTCTTAATTGCTGCTGCACACTGGGTCGATACCTTCATTGAATTGTCCACCAGCAGCCCAAGATCTCTCTCTTGAGCTGTCACAGATAACTCAGAACCCATTAGCCTATAGGTGAAGTTTTGGTTTTTTGCCCCAATGTCCATCACTTTACACTTGTCAATGTTGAAATGCATCTGCCATTTTGCTGCCCATTCCCCCAACTTGGAGAGATCCTTCTGGAGCATCACCATCCCTTCTGGTTTTCACCACCCAGAAATGTTTTGTGTCATCCGCAAACTTGGCCACCTCGTTGTTTCCAGGTCATTTATGAACAAGTTGAAAAGCACCGGCCCCAAAACAGATCCCTGGAGCACTCCACTTTTCACCTCTCTCCATTCTGAAAATTGCCCATTGACCCCCACTCTCTGTTTCCTGGCCCTCAACCAATTCTGAATCCATAAGAGGACCTGCCCTCTTATTCAAGTTTCTTCAGCAGCCTTTGGTGGGGAACTGTGTCAAACGCCTTCTGAAAATCTAGGTATATGATATCCACAGGTTCACCCACATCCATGTGCCTGTTGACCTTTTCAAAGAATTCCAAAAGGTTGAGGAGGCAAGACTTACTCTTACAGAAGCCATGCTGACTTTCCTTCAGCAGTACTTGTTCCTCTACGTGTTTTAGGATTTTAACTTTGATGAGGCTTTCCACCATCTTACCCGGAACAGACGTTAGGCTGACAGGCCTGTAGTTTCCAGGGTCCTCCCTTCTCCCTTTTTTAAAGATTGGCGTGACATTGGCTATCCTCCAATCCTCTGGCACCGTGGCCGTTTGAAGGGACAAGTTGCATACTCTAGTTAAGAGGTCAGCAACTTCGTTCTTTAGTTCCTTAATTACTCTTGGGTGCAAACCATCTGGGCCTGGTGACTTATTAATATGTAGTTTATCAATTTGATCTAAAACATCTTCTTTATTAACCAGTATCTGATTTAATTCCTTAGTTAGGAAGTGAAGGAAAGTGGCGGCCTTAGGGTGGACACGATGAGTGACCTTTAG
>JAJKFI010000028.1:10581844-10599424 GCA_029204185.1 Lerista edwardsae | reverse complement strand
AGAGAGAGAGAGAGAGAGAGAGAGAGAGAGAGAGAGAGAGAGAGAGAGAGAGAGAGAGAGTTTGAAGCAGCATTAATTTCAGTGGAAGTTTAGCCCTGTGGTATTGAAGATGTTGCTATACAATTTTTTCCCCAATCATTCAAGGTAATTATGTGGTTCATACAACTCATATCCTGGTGATGGACAGTTATTTCTAGAAGAAAAGTACAAGTTACTGATGTCAGTCCTTATGCCAGAGTATATATTAGGTAATACAGTGGTTTTGCAAATTTTTTAGCACCGGGACCCACTTTTTAGAATGACAATCTGTCCAGGACCCACTAGAAGTGATGTCATGGGTGGAAGTGCTGCCATTGTGATACCAGAGCCTGCTGCTTTCCTGAGAATGCAGCAATAGGTTGGTTATTTCTCAGCCATTTTCCAATAGCAAAGTGAATTAGAAAGGAAACGAGCCTATTGAAAACCTTGACACAAACAAAATAACCACAGTACTCCCTCTTTCCAGTGTCCCATCTCCCCAATTCTCAATGATGGCTGCCCTAGGTACTACGTGACCCACCTGAAATTGGCTTGCAACCCACATAGTGGGTCCCGACCCACAGTCTGAGAAACATTGTTTCTCAAATCAATTTATTTAATTGATTTAATCAATTAAATACAACTATCACAAACCAGCAATACAGTAATGTTTAGAAACATCTAACGCTTGGGGCAAAGTAGAAATGGACAGGCCATGTATGCAGCATTACGTTGGCACCCCCTAATAAGCACGCAGGACAGAGGCCTGTGATTGAATAGAATCACAATAAACTTAACCTGCAGCTGGGAAAACCTGTTCTCACTAGGGAACAAACTCCAAGCGTGCTGGCAGCTACTCGATCAGGGGGGAAACGGCCTGGCCGTTTACCTCCCCCATGCCCCAATGGACGTGACATACTGGCTCCAGGCACCACCAATCCAGGGTTGGGTTCGCCTATCCTAGCCAACCGTGAAAGGTCGAGCAACAACTTCCCCAGGCAAAGCCTTCGGTTGGCCTTCGCATAAACCAGTCAAGGGACTCGCCAGCCAGCATCTCAGCCCAGAAGTCGGCTGCTCCCAGAAGCCCCAACAACAGCCATGCCACGCCCCCTGTGAAACCTGCAGCCAATTGGCTGCATGCATTCTCTCACCTCTGCCCAGCTTTGCATAGGGGAGCCATGCAAGTGCTACCAGGGTTCTAAGGCCCTAGCAATAATCCTGTTAGCCAACCAATTGTGGAAATCCTTTGTATCAGTGCAAAGCTGCAGCCATTCTGTTTACAACTCCTTGCAAACACAGATAGTAAGGAAGAATATCATAGAACAACCTCTTCCTCTGAAGCATGTCAGCTTTCAGAAACGGCACAAAAGTAAGCCTCAAGCTGCTGATACCATCAAGAAAATGAATTCCACTATGCCTGTAGAAGGTATATATTATCACCAGGGGCAGCCCTACAGTCAAGTCCTCTCCAATTTTCCAGCGCTGGAAAATCTATCCCAAAAATGGTGCGAACGCATTTTACGGCGCATGTGTGACATTTGGAGGCCAGCACAAGCAATGTGTGCTGTTTGGATTGTGCTGTAAGTTCACTTTGAACTCTCCGGTATCTCAAGGAAGACCTCAATCGCAATAGAGCATTAAAGTACTTGGAACATACCTGTGCAAAAGGTGTAACTATCAGGTCATCTCCATGTCTAGTAAGAAATGAAAGCAAAAATGAACACACATTTTAGATCTCACAGTCAAGAACCATCATGAAAACATTTTCATTTTGTTCTAAACCTGGGCAGCTATGTGGCAGCTGATCCAATTCAGGATTCACCAAGGCTGCTTTGAACTAAAAAAAATGTTGATGGATTTCATCTAGCTTCTCTCTCACGGAAATCCGAGGTGCTATTTCTGTAGTACCTAATAGCCATTTGGGTCGTCTAGGGCCTGTATGAAATTCCCCCATCTCTCCTTGTTGTGGCTTGTTTCCTCAGCACCTCAAGCTGTAGCTGGGAGGGAGGGAGTGGGTTGCAGATAAGTAATCCCGTTTTTAATTTAGAACAGTATGTGTGCATATATTTATATCCCTGAAAAATGAAAATTGTTTGTGTCTAACCGTGCATGCCAACTTAGGCTTATTTGCAAACTAGGAAAGATATTCTGAAAGGAACATTGCCTGCAATAACCTCTGTGTGATAAACAACTCTTTACCACCTCTAGGATTCCTTTGCTTTATTTGTCCATAGAAGGCTGTTCCTAACTTGAATGCATCCCTAGTCACAGTGTATGTTCATAGAAAGAAAATAATCCAAACAGGAGACATCATTTGGTTTCAGTAACATAAAGCAATAAAATCCAGGAAATTCAAAGTGAAGGCCTTATTCTCAACTCTCAGCTGGAAAAAGAATCTAAGTAAAGGACAGCTTTGAATTTCTTGGCTTTTTAATTCTTGTCTTTTTGCATGTGGATTTTCAGTATGGAAGATACATTGCACAGGGGAAAAGGGATTACTATATTTTGGGGTTTCATGAAATATATTATCTGTGTTTATCATCAATCAAATTAGTCCCCACGCTTACAGTCGTACTCCTCTGTAGTTTAAAAACAATCACAAAAAGTGCACATGCAGCTGATCTCTTCTTGTCCAATGAACACCACTAAAGTGGTTTTAAGGTATGGCACACTCAGGACATGCCTACTATTCCATAGCGATCGATTCATGTTCCTTGCAGTTTATTCTACCTCCCTAGTTCATTAGTTTAGGAATACGCACCGTTCAGCAATGAGATGTAGGTACTGTGACATGCATACTTACTGTTCACTTGGAAGAGAGGAATTCCTGGACATTGTTTTTGGTGAAAGGTCATAGTCACTGTCGGATCTATACAGAAATGACTCTCGGCGCTGGCTGTGGCCTGGAAAAGTGGTATGTAGCACAAGTCCTGAGGAAGAGCTTGCCTGAGGGTCCAGAGGACTACGACCTGGTGATGGGCCATTTTCCACATCAAAGCTGTAAACAAGACATACATGAAAGTTACAAGACATGGCATATTTATCACCTTAATAACAGCTTAATTCAATTACAAAATCATTCACTTTGCAATGAGTCCAGTGCCTGTACTAACAATGGGAAACAAGGGTGTAGAAGGTCTCTGCTTTCAGGCCTACCAGAACAACAGTTTCTACAGCAGGCTGCCACGTGAGTCCCTAAAGTCCGCGATCAGATACTGTGGGGAGGGCAAGGATATCCTGGACACATACATTTTCAGATGATTCCCTTACATTGTTCGCTCTACCAAGCAGCAGAGTGAACTGAGTCATATCAGGCAGCAGATTTAAAGATGCAGCAGATTTGGAGCCATCCTTCTCTTTGCTCACCTATGCTGTAGCCTAATGGTTCTCAACTCAAATGGGACCCACTTTTTAAAACAGCACTCATGTCAGGACCCATGGGAAGTGATGTCATAGTCAGAAGTGATATAATCAAGCAGGAAGTGCTGTCACTGTGACATAATAAAATGAAACTCCTGGAATGCAAACTGGCATTCTTGGACTGCAGCAATTGCACACTTGAAAATTCGAACTGTTAACACTCACAAAAGGAATATAGTAAATATAAAATTTGCAGTTTCCAAGATGAATGCTGTCATGCCAGAGCATGCTGCTTTCCTGAGAATGCAGCCGTAAGTTGGGTTATTTCTCTGTCTTTTTCCAATAGCAAAGCGAATCAGAAAGAAAATAAGCCTATTTACAACCTTGACACAAGCAAAATAACCACACGGCCCTTCTCCTTTCCAGTATCCCATCTTCCCATATTTTTTATGATGGCTGCCCTAGGTGCTATTTGACCCACCTAGAGAGCCCCAACTCAGTTTGAGAAACACTGTCCTATTGCATTGCAATACATTCATATTATACAACTGTGTAGGGTAAACTATTGCTAAATTATTGATGTTACGTCAAAAGTAGCAGCATTTTTGAAATACACCAAAATTAATGGTGAACAAAAATATTGGTGAACAAAAAAGAAACAAAAATATTAAGATAAACACTAAATTGTTCAAATTTTGTTACATATGTATTTATATATCACATTTCCTTCTCTTCAGAGTACTCTTTGGCTATCCGTCAAGGCGGTTTACATAGGCAGACTTCCTAGACCCAATAGAGGCTTTACAATGTTGTTCTATGTACATAGAACTCTTCAAACTCAAACATTTAGTAAATCCCACATATTAGCTTCCACAGTATTAAACTTCAAGTGGTAAAATAAAAGTAAACCTTGTAAAGCCCCACATATTTCCTACAGACACACATTCAGCTGCTAGGTTATTTTTCCTGGACTAGTATTTTTCCTAAAAAGTATTTTTCATTAGTGACCATGTTAAACTTTATTTTATTGTTATAAACCTTATAGTTATGTTCCTGCACACTTAGCAAGGAATAAAGAATATAAACCACAAAAATGTAGGAAGGAACATTTTAAATTAGAAGCCAAATAAGTTACTCAATCATGGGCAAATATTGTGTGAGAAAATGAACATATTTCTGAGATTAATAAAAAATACACTTGGAACTAACATTAAACTTGAAACTTACCAGTGAAGTTGCCATTACCAGTGTGATAAGAAGATATATGTCCAAGACTGTGATATCAAGCTTTTCTAAACAAATATACATGAAGAGGTGCTTAAGATGCCACAACTTCATGACTCCCTGAAATTTCATTGAGCATATGGGCGCAATTCTAAGCAACCTTCCAGATAAGGGCAATGCAGCTCTGAGGTAAGGGAACAAACATTCCCTTACTATACCTCTGTGACAACTACTCCACTGCAGAATGCAGCACATACCCCACTGGCAACGCTATGTCAGGGATGGATTGTGCCCATTGTCAAAGTACAGGAAATAGCAGTTAACATTTTTGAACTGACATTAAAGATTGACTTCTAACATTTTATATTATTTTATTTTTAAGGATTACACTGTGATTTTTTTTTAACCAAAATGATGCTCAAGATAGATTACAATAATTAAAAAAACAACCCAGTAGCCTCTTAAGGTCCAATGAGATGTGCAAATGAATAAGCCACATGGCCTGATAAAAGTTTTAAGAAGCAAGTGGAATACATTGGTTGTTATTGGGACAATGCTGGAAAGGACAGCCAACTGAAGGTTTTTTCAACTACAGATAATGTGAATGGGGTGCCATCAGGATAAAATTCAAATTCAAATTCAAAAACCTTTAATTGGCATACAGAACTGGAATACACAAGGAAAACATTAAAAGAAAAATAGCAAAGGCATACAAATGAGACATTAAAATAACCTCGAGAGTCACAGATTCAAATAATGTCATTATTCTCACATTTAGAACGAAGTAGATTGGCTTTTACAATTTGTGCTAAAAACAAAGCCAGTTGATTAACAAAATCATTATGGGGACAAAACCCCTACTGTCAGTCAGTCAGTCAACAGGTACTTATATACCGCTTTTCAACATGAAGTTCACAAAGCGGTTTACAGGCAAATAGTAATAATAAAGTTAAATGGCTCCCTGTCCCAAAAGGGCTCACAATCTAAAAAAAAAGGCAGACCACCAGCAACAGCCACTAGAAAGACTGAGCAGGGGTGAAGAGGGACAATTACTCTCCCCCTGCTAAATATAAATACTGTCATTCTGGTTTTGCCATAGTTTGTGGCTCATCTCACTTATAAATAGAATGCACCCTCTATTGTACTATATTGTGTATTTAGGCATACATCTAGCATGACCTTTAGTCCTCCAGCTGATGGAATAGTGTACTTAGTTAAGACCGGTTTCATTGCCTACCAGGTCAGTGGGAAGTGACTTCTATCCCAGTTGTGCATACTTAGGCATGGCTAATTGGAGCTGGATGCAGATGCAGATGTCCTTCTGACTGTATACCACCACTCACATCCCGCCCAACTAGTCAATTATCATGCAGAACTGGATCTGGCCAAAAGTATTTGAGCCAAGTTGCATTGGGAACATGTGGTTCTTTTCCTGGCAATTTTGCTCAATTTCACAAATTGCTGTGAACAATTCTTGAAAAAGTATGTCTATGTGTGTGCAGGTGATTTATGCGGGACAGGCATGTTCATTATGCACATTTCACTCCCAAGTCTCAGCACCACTATCTACAGAACAATATAACAAAGACGGAAATATTAAACTCCAGAAACAGCCTACATAATATTTTTCTGCACATGTGCACACACAGCCTTCAAAATGCTTGATACTTTTGAAAATTAAAACCTTACATGTCTTTTAAAAACATGTCTTTTCTTTCAAATCCAGTGTTAGCATAGTGATTGTGAAAAACAGGTCTTTGCACACTTTTTGCAAGCTGCCATGTTGAGCCAACAAAAGCTCATTCCCCAGTTTCCATTATACATCCACTTTTGAAAAGACTTTTATAGTCTGGTTTTTGCAGTGTGTGGTTAAGAGTCACTTGGGGCATTTTCGCAAGAGGCTCCCCCCATAAATTACCTAAACAAGCAGGTTGTCCTCCTTCAGCTGGACTTTTGGAATTCATCTGTCTGATGAAAATACTAGCTGTGGTATCTAAGCACAGCTAAGTGAAAGAAGGATAAATTAACTCTGGAATCCTGAGTTTAGATCTAGATCAATTTTCAAATGCTATTTAATAGATACAAGTCATTATTGTATACATAAAATCCATGCAAAATCAGTTGCACTACCACCTCTTTCTCAGTCCTCTGTTAACTGAAACTGTAATTAAGCTAAACATTTGAGGGTTTGTCTTTCATAATTTCTACCATTTACAATAATTTTTGGGAGATTTGCAACTGAATAGATACAACATTTCTGGATTTGGTAGTATTCATCAAATTGAAAATTTTTATGTGCCGTATTTTAGCCATGCAATGCAAAATATTAAACACTTTAATTTTTACAAAAACAAAGACAGATGGTGATTAACTCTGCAACTGTAGAAGTCAATAAATAAATTCCTATTAATATCAACGGGACCTTAGTTTCACCAATTGACAGGACATCACCAAGAGGGCTTTAAATGAAAAGGATTGACTAGGCTGCTGGCTGTTTTAAAGGTTAGTGTAGAAACTCACAGTAGAGGAAAAAATAGCCTTGTTGAAATAATTGCCCTTTTCAATGTACCCAAAGGCCATTTATTTTGTAAAAAGCAGACAGTAAATGTCTAATTCAGCAACAAGCATGAATCATCAGCCAGACACAAGCTGGGCAGAATATGTTCTAATGATTCACAATTGCCAATAGAAACAAAATTAATCAAAAGGGAAATTCCATGGATGAGGGAGATCCAATTCATATTGCTATCCTATATGATCCTATAACAGACAGGAAGCCTGACAAGAAAACTCTCAAGAACTATGGTGGAAGGGGGGGTGGAGATGGGTGAAGCACCTAGCATTAGTGAAGCATCCTACTATTCCTACTGGGGTAAAATTACAACTTTCACTGCCATCACCCAAAACCAGAGAAGACTGGACAGGTTTCCTTGGGAAAGCCCCTGGTAAAAAAGGCACCTACAGTCCTGGCCAAAAGTTTTGAGAATGACAGAAAGATTAATTCACACAAAGTCTGCTGCTCCAGTGCAGAAGATGGCAATGTGCATATACTCCAGGATATTATGAAGAGTGATCAGATCAATTGCAATTAATTGCAAAATCCTTCTTTGCCATGAAAATGAACTTAATCCCCCAAAAACATTTCCACTGCATTTCAGCCCTGCCACAACAGGAGCAGCTGACATTGTGTCAGTGATTTCCTCATATACACAGGTGTCAGTGTTGACCTGGACAAGGCTGGAGATCACTCTGTCATGCTGATTGAGTCAGAATAACAGACTGGAAGCTTTAAAAGGAGGGTGGTGCTTGACATCATTGTTCTTCCTCTGTTCACCATGGTCACCTGCAAGGAAACACGTGCAGCCATCATTGCTTTGCACAAAAGAGGATTCACAGGCAAGGATATTGCTGCTACTAAGATTGCACCTACATCAACCATTTATCGGATCATCAAGAACTTCAAGGAGAGAGGTTCAATTGTTGTGAAGAAGGGATCAGAGCGCCCAAGAAAGTCTAGCAAGTGCCAGGACCGTCTCCTGAAGGTGATTTGGTGGCAGGATCGGGGCACCACCAGTGCAGAACTTGCTCAGGACTGGCAGCAGGCAGGTGTAAGTGCATCTGCACGCACAGTGAGGTGAAGGCTTGTGGAGGATGGCCTGTTGTCAAGAAGGGCAGCAAAGAAGACACTTCTCTCTGGGAAAGACATCAGGGACGGACTGGCATTCTGCAAAAGGTACAGGGATTGGACTGCTGAGGACTGGGGTAGACTCATTTTCTCTGATAAATCCCTTTTCTGATTGTTTGGGGCATCCGGAACAAACCTTTTCCGTAGAAGAAAAGATGAGCGCTACCATTGGTCTTGTGTCATGCCAACAGTAAAGCATCCTGAGACCATTCATGTGTGGTGTTTCTTCTCAGCCAAGGGAGTGGGATCACTCACAATTTTGCCTAGGAACACAGCCATGAATAAAGAATGGTACAACAACATCCTCCTTCTCCCAACTATCCAGGAACAGTTTGGTGACGAACAATGCCTTTTCTGGCATGATGGAGCACTTGTCATAAGGCAAAAGTGATATCTAAGTGGCTTGGGGACCAAAACATCGAGATTTTAGGTCCATGGCCAGGAAATTCCCCAGACCTTAATCCCATTGAGAACTTGTGGTAAATCCCCAAGAGGCGGGGAAACAAACAAAAGCTCATGAATTCTGACAAACTCCAAGCATTGATTATGCAAGAATGGGCTGCCATGAGTCAGGATGTGGCCCAGAAATTGACTGACAGCATGCCAGGGCAAATTGCAGAGGTCTTGAAAAAGAAGGGCAAATATTGACTCTTCGCATAAACTTAATGTAATTGTCAATAAAAGCCTTTGACACTTATGCAAATGCTTGTGTTATACTTCAGTATACCATCTTAACATCTGCACGAAGATCTTCCAACACTGGAGCAGCAGACTTTGTGAGAATTAATCTTTGTGTCATTCTCAAAACTTTTGGCCAGGACTGTAATCCATGGAGGATCCCATTTCAAACCAAATAGTTATAAGGACTGAGTGATCTGAGAAAGAGTGGCCAACCTCTTCCTTTTGTTAATGCACAGACACAGTACATTAGATGATGGATCATCAGAGGCAATGACCAAGAGCATTCCTGTGCATGAACTTAAAAAATCTAGGATTTCTGGTGTCACAGGGTCATCCTGTTGAATGGGTTAGGACCATCTGGGCATTTCAGTCACTATTTTAACCTAATGAGGTGGTCATTACTGACCAATTGGTAGACACATGCCAATTTCAACAGAGTGGTAGGAAAGGCCTAAAACAGAAAAAAAAAAAAACTAGGCAAAGATGGGAGGGAGGAGGGAATCCAAGGAACCTGTCTAGAGGAGGTTGCAACTGACTGTTCCAGTTCTTAGGAGGAAATGAGGATATGGTGTGAAGGAGACCAGTACAGTGACTCCACCAGGAGGATGTGTGGACCATACTGAGTTGACACCCTCAGGGTGTGTGCGTGCAGAATTTGGGAAACCTTGTATTTGTGTTTATGAATAATACAGGTGTGCCCTGGCATCCACCGATTCCGTATCCACAGCTTCATTTATCCACAGGTACTGTGGATACTGTGATGCCTGTTATAAAGATAGGGGAACATTAAACAAAACTCTTTGTTTTACCTTATTGCAGCAAAACCACTCATTTTCTCCGATCTTTTAAAAAGTGTCCCCAGTGTAATTCACAGGCTCATATGCCCTATAACCAGCCCAGGGCCCATATGAGCTGTGAACTTTCAGCAGAGTGTGTCCTTAAGCCATTACAAGCCAAGGCAACAAGGCACACATCTTCTGCTACCTGCCTGGGACCACACCTAAGAGTTTCAGCCTCATACAGAGGAACGAACAGACTCTTAAATCTTAAAAAGTCCACAGGCTAAACTTGCCGCAACTACAGGGACCAATCCCAAATCTATAAAGCTTAACTTTAAACTGGTAGAGTGCCCAAGCAGCAAAACTGAATTTAGCTTGGTTCCAAATACTCACAAACAAAGCTTACAGATTAACTATGATTTATTAATAAACAAGCATACTAAAGGAAAGGCTTAAAAGAACTAACAGAGACTTAACTAAGATGCACCTTAAAATAAGAAAACAACTATCTGCCTAACACTAAACTAGGCCCTACAACATGCAAGGTGATTGGCCTTGCTGGTTCACCTTCTTCTCGTCCAAGCAGGCAGCGGGTTCAGGCTGGGGCATCCTGGACTGACATGGAGAAGGTGAGCTGGCTTGAAGATCTGAAGGTCTCTGATTATCTTCTCTGATGGGCTCTGATGATCTTGATGGTGTCTTGATGGTCTGATGGTGAGTGATGGTGTGTGTTGATCTGTACCCCCAAAACTGGGTATCTTTATACCTCTCTGGCACAATCAATTATCCGATCAGGATAAAGGTTGGCCAGCTCCTGATGGGGGAATGGAACGTTCGGAGGTCACAGAATGGTCAGAAAAGGTTACATAAACAACTTAAATGATGGGTCTCAACTGTGCAGAATCTTCCTGATTGCAGCACTAGCTGGATGGAACCTTCCTGATGGCAAGCTGGTGGTTCAGTGTCCCTGACCCCAGCTATGACCTCACACCTTTCTGCAGAAAGCAAGGCACATAGGAAATTACACTCCTGATTACATCAGGAAGTGAGCTGATTACCACCAGCTGGTATTTTAGCAGCTTCAGCTCTTTCCCACAAAATGGAGTCATGTTGACAAAATGGAGACAAGCCATGGCCTAGCCTTCTTTTGCTCTTTACACCCAGTATCTGCAGTTTCAGGTATGCACAGGAAGGTCTGGAATGGAACCCCAGAGGTTACTGAGGCAAGCTTGTACATTTTGTTATATATTGTTGGAAAGGTAATTTCATGCAGAATATAACTGAAGCCAACTGTGTTGAACGGTATGTATTTCATCCAAAGTTATGGCCAATATGGCCAGAAAAACACACAACTGCCTTATGCAACAAAAAGTTGATTTTCTTAATTCAAAACAGACCAGTGACACTGATTGTTCTGAGAGCCAATGAGGTGTTATGACACAGCAGGGATCCAACAAGTTATTAGTATGAGTCAGCTCTCAATGTATCAGAGCTAATACTAGAACTCTTGAGTGAGGGTCATCAAGTTAAGCACTGTTTTTTTGTTGGTTACTGATTTGTTGGTTGACCTGTACTGTTGATTGATTGATTGATTGATTGATTGATTGATTGATTGATTGATTGATTGAGTTAATGAGGGTTACACCAACCCTAGTGATTTTATTATTTATTCTGTACAGTGTGGTATGAGAGGAAGTCCATCATGGGGATGACACAATGAGCTTTGCACTAGATGATGCAAATCCTAGTGACATCTCTGACCCTGTGAAGACATAGTTGGATTGTTCTATGCCCACTAGTCTGTCCTACTTATGGCTGTCCACAAGAGGAGTATAGGCAGACATAGCAGTCACATGCATGAGCAACTGGAAACAATTGGCCAAAGTTTAATTTCATTTTTTTAAGTTTTATTGATTTTTATTATAAGGGTACAGTAGGGTAATGGTAAACTTAGGGAAGGGAAACACTAAGGATAACACAAAGGATTACTATCTTGGGATAGCAGAATTTCTAATCTAATTTATCTTAAAATAATCTCTGCAATACATCTTAAACAGAATTACTAAATTATTGATTGTAGTTCTATCCAATCATAAAAAGGCTTCCAGTAGTTTTCTATCTCAAAGTTTAATATCAAATAGGGTTCAGCATATATTATTCATGATTTCAAATTTGAAAAATGTTGAGATTTTCAAATCAGGTACTAAAATGAAAACCATAAAACTAGGGGGAGCTGAAGCTTGGAATTAACGTTTTTCAGTACTGTAATTGCTGTTTTGTCCTATTTTGACCAAGCTCCAAAACAGACTATATTTGTCACAAGTAGATGAGGATCTTCTGTCAGCAGCAAAAAAGCATTTTTTGAGATTGTGTGCATGTGCAAGATAGCAGATCAGGTGGGAAAGAGATTTTGTGTGGCACTGTATGACTTGCTCAAAGAAGCCAAGTCTAGGAGAGTTCTGACATAGGAGCAGAAAGACCCCTACTAGCTCGCCAGGTCACCCCTGATTTCTTTCGAGTTGACCGCCTTTCCTTTCACTGCAAGATAAGGTGGCAACCTGTTTGGCATTTGGCATTCTGAGGTAGCTTACTTCTAAAGTATGGAAGTTGCACTACCTGACTAATCTGTCCAGTCCCCTTTTAAAAGCACCTAGGCCAGATGCCATCACCACCTCCTGTGGCAAGGAGTTCCACCGATTAATTAATTGCTGGCTAAAAAAGTAGTTCCTTTTATATGTTCTCACTCTCCCAACACTCAATTTTAGTGGATGTCCCCTGTTTCATGAGAATTTTCATTTCATGAGATGTCCCCTGGTTCATGAGAAAACATGAAAAGTTTCCAGTAAATTTGTGGGTAAATTGACAACTTTCTGAATCATCAGACCAAGCTCTATCTCAGCATTTTGTTTCCAGCAGAACCCAACCAGATGTTGCTCAATCCTCACCAGCTGTTCTTGAAGATGATTCACTATAATGCACTACACACTCCATACTGACAACGTCGCTATTTGTCATGACTGAATTCCCACTTAGAACTTCTATTGTGGAGCTGTTCCTATGCTTTTTTTATAGGCCATTAAATTTGTCATAGCCCATTATTCAACAAAGTAGGTGAGTGGCTTGCACTATGGTAACTTGGAACAACTAAATTCTGTTGATTTATCAGAGAAAACATAGTTAGCAAGTTTCATGTTTTCAAAACTCTTCTATCTAAAAATGTTGGTCTATTAAGTGCTATAATAAGCCTGTATTTTGAAAAGAATTCAAAATTTTGTTGTCAAAATCAAGATACTCCTACCATAATTACTGATGACTAGAAATTCATGTATGAGGATGACTATTACCTTAAACGTAATATGTTTACATGTTCAACACGAATTTGTTGGCGCAGAGCAAGCAAGCCATTTCAAGTGCTGCAGAGAAAAAAGGAACGCATCAAATTTTCCTGACAGAGTCATTCTTTATTTCAAGTTAAACAATCCCACAATTCTTAGCTTTTCCTCAGAGTAGAGTAGGCCAAGTTATGAGAAGCTGCTTTAAATTGGGGGGTTAGAGGAGGAAGCAAACAGATGAGGCGTGCCCTGCCCCAACATCTACCCATCTGCACTACCACACATCTACCCATCTGCACTACCACACACCCAGCTACTTCCACTATTCTTTCACTATACTTCTCCACTATACTTCTCCAATTCTTTCAACATTCACTGAGACAAGTATGAGGAGGATCAGGGCAGCAGCTCTCCACCTCTTCCTCCAGTGCCGCTGCTGCAAGCAGTTACCGAAGCGCTGCTGTGGGAAAAAGCAACAAGGCAATCCTGATTGCTTTGTTTCTACCTTCTTGTCACAAGGCAGATGCCCAAGGCAGCTTACAATTATTAAGATGAACCTTATTGTTTCAGAATAGCTTTCTGTGGACTACAGTTGGATGGAATTTGTCAAACCAAGTAAGTTGCTCTGTCTGCCCCAAACTTGGTTGTTATTTGATGCCCTTATACTTTCATTTCAACACCACAGCATACTACACTATTGGCTTGTGATAGTCGGATAATGTTTACAAAAAGTTCTAATCCCAACCATCACTCATGCTTAATTACTATGTTTAAAGAACCTCAACTATGCTTCATGTCAATCCCCTGAAGCCTCATTGCTAACTTGACAGAGATACAACAAACATCTGAACCTAATTTGTTCAAAGAGAGTGTGGGATGAGATCTGACATCTCCTGTGAGTCCAAAAGAAAATGTTTTCACAGCTGCAAAATCTTTGAACTCCGAAGAACTCCTACCCCATCCAACGAAGGCTTTCTCCATAATACCTCTTAAGGGAAAGGGTGTGAGTTGAGTCTATTGGAACAGTAAACATGGGTGGACAAACTGAAAATCAATATAACGTTTCCAAGCAAACCTCTAGGGCAAGAGATGATTCTATGGTGACATACATTTCCAAAAACTTCAGGTAAATGCCATTAAATTTTCCTATAGAACTTTCAGCTGTAGCACATTTAATTTACAACTATGCTGAATTGAAGCTTGTAAATTGTTTCAACATCATTAATGTCACCTGTCAGAGAAGTTGGTGCTGCACTGAATGAATATATGCAATTTATACATGTGCATGCATGCTCACAGGGTCAGCTTTATGAGCTGTGAGGCCCAACTGGAAACAGTTTTTGTGGGGCTCCAGGTTCACATCCAATTTCAAAATATAAACAGTTTGAGAGCGCAATCCTAGGCCGGCATAAACTAAGCCAGCAAAGTTTGGCCAGCACAAGGGCCTCCACAAAGCGTGTTTGGACCACTCTCGGAATCAGGGAGGATGGCTCACGTCTGTGTGCTGGCCCTTCTGACTTCGAGAGTGGTCCAAACATACTTTACGGTATGTGCAGGTCAAACTTCACTGGTTTAGCTTATGCCGGCCTAACACAGTTTAGGATTGCGCCCTATCAAACATTACTGAGTTTTTTTTTAAGAATTCAGAAAAAAATTAAAATGGTTGCTGTTCTTTATAAAATCTGCAATGTGATGTTAGGTGTGATGTTAATGTGTTGTGCGTTACAAGACTGAGGTCACAATCCTAACCTGGAGTTAGGCTGGCACAGTTAGGCCAGCAAAGTTTGGCAGCACAAGGGCCCCCATAAAGAGTGTTTGGACCACTCTCGGAGTCAGGGAGGATGGTGCACGTCTGTGCGCTGGCTTCTCTGACTCCGAGAGTGGTCCAAACATACTTTATGGAGTCTCTTGTGCCAGCCAAACTTCGCTGGCCTAACTGTGCCAGCCTAACTGCCAGTTAGGATTGCATCCTGGATTACCATAGAGTGGAGCCCCCTCAGACGTGGGACCCAATTGGTCCAATTGGCTTAAAGCTGGCCCTGCATGCACACATGTATGCAGGCCTCCATAGATCGACCTACGAGAGCAAGGATCCCTGTCAGTACGACATGACAAATGCTTCCTTTTCTCCTAGACACTGGAGAGTTATGCTGACTTGGGGAGATGTTGGTGCTGCCTACATCAAGGTTCAGCACAACATGAACTCCCTTACCCTCCCATACTGTGCACACAGTATGCATACACATATTACGTTTTAGTAAAACTTCACTAGTATTCTGGACTAGTGTAGCCCAGGCTGCAAAGGAAGAGACAGGAGTATTGGGCTCCACAG
Organism: Lerista edwardsae; assembly: GCA_029204185.1. Taxonomy (NCBI): domain Eukaryota; kingdom Metazoa; phylum Chordata; class Lepidosauria; order Squamata; family Scincidae; genus Lerista; species Lerista edwardsae. The sequence continues at coordinate 10,584,013 of JAJKFI010000028.1, read as the reverse complement.
TGAGTATAGAGTTCCTTTTTATCTGCTGTTTTGATACCTGTGGGGGCCTGGGAATGCAAAATCACTTGTGAGTACAATTACGACTAGGTTTTAAACCAAAAAACATTAGTTTTTGTGCTGTCCTGGGAAGGGAAGTTTTTCCTCAGTGTAACAGGTTTCCTTTGCCTGGTTTCCTTTCCTCCCCATTTCCTAGCCACTGACCCAGTAAATCAATGCAGTGGACAGCATGAAGAAGTGTGCTATGTGCTGACCACTAGGTGCTACTCCTCTCTGTCAGTCTCTGACTTTCCTAACAATATGAGTGAATGTGCTTCATATATGTGTGCACATGAGTACGGGAATGGGTAGCAATTTGTGTTTGGAAAGCGGAATCAGGGCTAAGCCTCTACTGGTGACCTATCATACATTATGAAGATTATTTTGGGCTTTTTTCATTAAAGTTTTCATTAAAAGCTACCTGCTTCATTATACTCAGCTTAGATAGAGTCAACCCTCATTATCTGCTAGGGTTAGGTTCCTCGAATCTCTCACAGACAGTGAATTCGCAGATAATGAACCATTGATCCTATGGGATCAATTCGGTTAGGTGGAAAGGATACCTTATCTGCTATCAGAAGAATCCAGCAGAGACCCACAGGAAGCCAACAGAGTGCCTAAAGGTATCTGAATGCTGCAGAGACCTTCCAGAGGCTGCAGGGATAACCAGACTAGCACCTGCAACCAGCATGGACCCCTTAAACATGGCTGGTGGATGCTTCTGCCAGGCCAGAGGCGGATCTAAGGGGGGGGCAAATCTGTAAGTTTTGCAAGAAGCCTTACCTTGCAGTGAAAAACACTCCTCTCCTGCACTGTTCTAGCCAATCCTCACAGGGAACAGCAACATCTTGGCGTTGCTTACTGGCTACAGCAACAAGGGAGAGGAGGGATTTACATGACAGGGTAAGGCTTCTTGCAAAACTTAGAAATTTGCCCCCCCCCTTAGATCCGCCTCTGTGCCAGGCATTTTAAAAGAGTTAGCGCTAGTTGCAGGTGCCATTCTGAAGGTCCCTGCAGCCTTTGGAAATTCACTGAAATAGTGGATAATAAAGACAGGGGTGCAGATAATGAGTTAAGTAGCAATTCTGCCTCTCTCATAGATTGCAAGTTCCCATATAAGAGGACTGACTGTATAATGAAGGGAGAATGATGTCAACATGACTGATACGATTATATTACACATTGCAGGGTTGTCTGTTAGGACTATTAACAAGCAGCTGCCATGAGTGCCATCTACTGGAATGCCATTGCCCTTCCTAAAAACTTTTCATGCCTAGATTCATGCCTATCATAAGTATACAAGTATCCTAATCTTAATCACCAATTTGTCAGATTTTCCAGCTTCCTTTTCTAATACCCTCTAGCAAACGTGTCACTTTCCCACTGTTTCTTCCCCCCACATTCAGGCTCTTTATCAAAACACTTCTAGTGAATTTAATAAAATGTCTATTAATTTGTAAATTATATTACTGCACTATTACCACTTCATTACACTGTGACAACTTAAATTGGCACGGGCATAAGGGATGTAGTGGCCATTCTACACTCATCCAGATGACATTAACTAAAGGATATGATCACAGTGTCAAAAATTAAAGTTATCACTTTTCTACAGTATTTCAAGTTGCTTATTTCTTTTCATGGAAAGTTAATGCAACCTCAGGTACAAATTCAAACAACCTTAACCCAACAGTGGTCTATACACAAATGTTTCAATTTTAAATACAGATTATAAGAACATACTGACCGCAGTCCTAATTTGGTAACTAGATTTGTACTAGTCCAAGAAACGGCAACACAGTACAGGTAGATAATACATTAAAATAGCAGTCATTTAAAAAAATATATACAGATGATCAATAGATGTGTGAATATTTCACAGTGCATAGTATCTATTAAGTACTAAAGAAGAATTTATTTACACTTTGCTTTCATGTTGTTTTGGGGTACTCTGTCTATTGCACATGTATGAATGGCACATGCAAGTAAATGCAAGAACAAAGAAGGGACAAGAGAACAAGAGGATTAAAGCCTATGGGCATAGCTAAACATCACGCCAGGACATCTATGACTGGATCTTTTACTGGGGCTTTGTGACATTTATTATGTGGGTGACAAAAAACGTCCAGGATA
>JAJKFI010000028.1:10567160-10581834 GCA_029204185.1 Lerista edwardsae | reverse complement strand
GGGGGGGGAGAGAGAGGGAGAGAGAGAGAAATCCAAAAAATCCTTTTTATTTTGAAAAGCACTTGAGGCTGGATGTTGTCCAGCGCACCAATCCATCTTGAGGCTAAGAGAATTATGTGATGTCTACCAGCCTCAGGGAAAGTCTGGCAAACAGCAAGATAACACAGGCTGGAGAAACCTAATGGGCATTCCCTTTATGAAACTCAATGAAGGTTATATACAACAACAGTTAAATCAGCCAAAAAAAACTATCTGACCAAGGAAAACAAAACATTTTTGGTGCTTTCTTTCACTTTTTAAACCTTTTTAAAATGTGTCCTATCCCGTCCCATCCCCCTCAGTATCCACAGATTTGCAATATACGCCGGGGAGGACAGAATGCAACCCCTGCAGATAAATGGTATGCCTGTAAAGCAATAAATTGTTCCATCTCCAAAGGGCTCAGAATCCAAAAGAGATGCAGGAGATTCAGCAGCACCCACCACTGGAAAAATTACCATACTGGAGTAAACAGGGATAGTTGCTCTTCCCTACAATCATAGAGTTGGGAAGGACCTTAAAGGCTATCTAGTCCAATCCCCTATTAGAAGCAGCAAAATATTCTCTACAGCATGAGTGTCATAAATATACTTAATTTAAATAGTCATGTCTCTCTAGAGTTAATGAGAAGAACAATTGGTCCAAGTACACAAACTGTTCTACAGTAAGGGGATAACTCATCATGGTAAGTTCAGTATTTCATTACACAGATGAGACCACTGTTGTGGAGCAGCAGCTTTCTCCTGCAATCTTCACTGTTACTACAAACTATTTCCTTCCTCATTTGCCTATTAATGACGTTGGTGACTTGATGGCTATAAGGTGAAAATGCCAGCAGATTCCTCCTTACCATGCATCATTAATCCTTACCATTATTCTGTACTACATGCCGCTATTTTTCCTCCATATCATTGAGACATACATCTTGTGGGTTATCATTATCAGAGGCTGTTTTAGTACACATCCTCCAATCTAGAATGAAACTATCAAAGAGATCTTCAAATGGTTTTGGATCCAAACAGCATAGATCCAGTTCTACGAAATTGATGAAAAAATCCCACGAGGGAATTTGTGCTGCATTTCCAAAGGTGCTCACAGACATTCCAGAGGCTGCTGGATGTTATTCAAGTATAAGCTTCAGTGTAAAGAAAATGTCCAGTGCAATACAAAGTGGACAATGTGCCTATTGTACTGTGGAAGTCGCTCAATGCAGAAATCCTCAAATTAGGCAAAATCAAATCTACCAGTGCCTCAGAATGGGTCTCTCCCATTGTCTTAGCCAGGAAGACTAATAGATCCATCCATTTGTATGTTGACCTAGGTCAACTCAACTCTGACAGTGTTGTGAACTGTCATCTTTTGTCAAATACCAATGAGATGTCACTTGCTCTCAGAGAAGCAAATGTCTTTACAACACTGAGGGTGCAATCCTAACCTTAGGTTAAGGACATCATAAAGTGTGTTTAGACCACTCTCTGAGTCAGATTAGCCAGCACACAAATGTGTGCCATCCTCTCTGACTCCAAGAACGGTCCAAGCGTGCTTTATGGTGGCCCTTGGGCCAGCCAAACTTTGCTGGCTTAACTATGCTGGCCTAACTCAAGGTTAGGATTGCACTGTGAATCTATTCTCAATGTATCACTGGATTATTTAGTATAAGAATCCTGTAAGTATGGTGCCTTCATAAATACAGAAGGATTGTTGTTCCAATTTAATTGCAGGGCTACTTGGTTTGGATTTTGCCACATCCGTTTTCCAGAGAATGAGACACACAATATACTTGGTGAAGACAGATATGTTTCATGCTTCCAAAAAGTCATTCTAGTACATTGCAAGGACGAGTCTGAACTTGACATTAACCTGAAACATATCCCAGAAAAACTTCAGTAACAGAAAAATGTTTCCTATTAGCAAGGAGAAATGTCAATTTAAAATAGACTCAGTGAGGTACCTAGAGTTTGCCACATCCTGGACAGGCATATTGCCAACATCTGACTTAGAAAAAGTCATATGAAGCACCAGAATGGGACAAGGGCAAAATTAGATCTTTCTTTGGCTTTGTGAGCATTAAAATGTTTGTAATGCAATTTGCTATGAAGATGCTTTCCATACACCATCTCCTAAAGAAGAGTGGAGAATTTGACTGTGACACGGTTTTTCAAGAAGATTCTATACATACTTACCTAGAAGTAAATCTCACTGAACTCAATGTAGACATGAATGTGTGCAGTAAGTGCACCACTTTCATCAGTGAGAGATCCCAGGGCTTAATGGGAGGTAAGTAAAAATGTTTTCATTTCTGTTTGCACTTGAGCCCAGGGGCGTAACTAGGGGGTGGCAGGGGGTGGCACAAGCCATGGGCGCCATCTTGCAGGGGGCGCCGTTTGCATGGCGCCCGCCCCGCCAAATGGCGCCCACGACCCGTCTGCTCCCTGTGCCGCATTCTCCTTGCTCCGGCTGGCCTTAAAGAGCCTTAAAGAGCCAGCCGGAGCGAGGAGAACGCGCTGCCACCCGGTACCACCTCCCGCTTCTCAAGGGGGGCGGGGCGCTGGGTGGCGCCGCGTTCTGTTTGCTCCTGCCGGCCCTTTAAGGCCGGCACGAGCGAACAGAAAGAACGCGGCCGGGGTGCCGCGTTCTGTTCGCTCCGCAGCGAACAGAACGCAGTGCCCCAGCCGCGTTCTGTTCACTCGTGCCGGCTCTTTAAGGCTGGCATGAGCGAACAGAAAGAACGCGGCGGGGGTGCCACGTTAGAATGCGGCACCCCGGCCGCATTCTTTCTGTTTGCTCATTACATGCCGGCCTTAAAGAGCCGGCACGAGCAAATAGAACGTGGCTGGGGCGCCGCCTTCTGTTCGCTGCCGCTGGCCTTAAAGGGCCGGCGGCAGTGAACAGAACGCGCCTCTTAGAAGGGGCGGGGCGCTATGTCATGACGTCACGATGTGACGTCATGACGTTGCGTGCCCCTAGGGGCGCATTTTCATTGGGCGCCATGGGCGCCCTTTCAAATAGATTCACCCCTGCTTGAGCCATCCCCACACACACCACAAGCTGCAGCGTGCACCTTTTTGGTGTGACTGCATTGGAGAATGAGAGAATGAGAGTAGGAGAAAACAAAGGTTAGGCAATTTCTTACATTTGTGGAGGCTGAGTTGGATTGAGATTGAGCTGAATTTTTGAGCAGAATCCTGTTTCCCAAATGTTCCCAACAATCTTTTCTTGATGGGGAAAACTTGGTTAAAAATTTCTATCTAGAGACACAAATGTTTTTAAAAACTCAAGAGAACCACCACGCTGTGCCTCTTATTTACTCTTTTGAGCACTCACTGTGGATTTGTAATATTACAATGTGTTTCAGTGTCTATGTTATTCCATGGAGAGAGATGCTGATGGTGTTCATACGATATTTATACAATAGAACTGCAGAAGCAGCTTTCCCCGTTAAGGCACAAAATGTTCTCTGTTAAACTATACAAATTCGGATTCTTACCAAATCAAGATGCAATTATTATTTGATAGCATATATTTCATACTAGAGGTATGAAATTTTGTTCGAAAATATGGACGCAAATAGATTTTTTTCCCCTGGGTGTTCCAAGCAGTTCTGGATTAATACAGTTCTTATTTAGGGCCCAATCCTATCCATCTTTCTAACACTGATGCAGCTGAGCCAAAGGAGAGTGTGCTGTGTCCTGCAGTGGAGGGGTAGTCATGGAGGCCTCCTCAAAATAAGGGAATTTTTAGCCCCTTACCTCGGGGCTGCTTTCGTGCTGGAAAGTTGGATAGGACTGGGCCCTTAACTTCAGCGTCACCCTCAACCTGCATCAAAATCAAGGCAAGGTGTTTGTTCAGGAACCTTTACTTGTAAGTGACACAATATGAGATACTGTTCAACATCTTTTCTTCTGTACGTATGGTGATGGGACCTTGAGGTATATGAATTTCTAAGAGTCCTAATTCCTTGTAAGCATAGTGGCTTTTAATCATAAAATATGTATTGATAAAAATGGATTAAATACATTGTCATAAAAGGCAAAACAGTTTTGACAGCATCATAGCCATAGTGTAAATGTTTGCTTCCATTAGCTTTTGCAAACATATGCTTAGGTCATGTTCAGAAATACGTCTGTTTCAGAAGACGTTATTAACAGTATTAATGTGGTACTACAACAATCACTGACATTTGCAAATACCCTGTGTCCTTTTGAACTAATTTCCATGATACCAGTAAATAACACTGAGACAGCAGAAATGGACTTTCTGCGCCGTTTTGGTAGCATAAAGACTGATTTTGAAAAATTGGAAGGATGTGCTTCCCTACTATTACCCTACTAGTCCCTTCTAGTCAATGGATTGAAGTCCTTTTGATCTTATCACTTATGGTTGAGTCGCTAGTACTGCCTGAAGCTAAGCAGGAGAATATGTGGTCTTATTTTTGAATGGGAGATGGAATGCCAGGCAATGACAAGCTCAGTACCTGTTTTAACAGAACAGAGTCGCTATGGAGCTGATTAGTCAGTGAAAAGGTCAGCTGGCAAAAGAATGGAGTACTACCTTGAGGACCTGTCCAGGGTTAGCTTACCTATCCAGGCCTGCTAAAGCTCAATGGCACGCTGTCAGAGGAGAGAACCACACTGTGAAAGCTACATGGAAAGCTAGTGGGAATGAGGATTCGATGAATCACAAAATACTGTATAGTTGTAAAAAAAAAAGGTGGTTTAGACTAGCCTGCCAGTGTTGGGCATTTGCTTCGCCATAGGAAAGGTGGGATATAAATTCTTCAAATGAACAAATAAATAAACTTTTGAGCAAATGACTTACAGATAATAAGTGCAAATGGATATACAGTACTTGTGGATATTTGGAAGCTTTTCCTAGAGGTATGCATATAGCATGTGAAATATGCAGCAGTACAGATTGTTTAAATAGACTTATATTCCCATTCCCCCCTTTTTTGTAAAGTTACATCTTAGTTTCTCTTTGAAATGGTTTTGAGAACAGATACATCTTTCAATTTCTGTTTGCAAGTATTTGTTTTTTGCGTATTTGTATTGTATTTTTTCTCCCCCCCCCAAAAAAATCTTTGTTTCTACAAGAGCTCTCCCATTTACTTAATAACTCACAAGAGAAATTGGAGAGCGTGAAACTGTGTAAAATCTGTGAATGTTAAATTGTTTGACAGATTCATAACATCAAGAAGATTTGCATTTCACACTCAGAAACCAGTTACCATACATACTCAAGTATAAGTCAATCTCACAGATAAGTCGAGGGCAAGTTCTAAGCCAAAAATAATATATAAAAAATAATATTAAAAAAAATAAGTTCTAAGCCAAATTTGCTATGACTCATGCATAAGTTGAGGGTGAAACTTAGGGAGCGGGTATGAAATTCTTTGAAAATGACTTACCAGTAATTTTTCTGAGGCAGCAACAGAAAGCCAACAAAAAAAGGAGCTATTTCACATTTTTCTGAGGCAGCACAGAAATGGAGCTATTCTCCAAACAAGAGGGAGAGAGATGAAGGTGCTTATTGGAGTTGTAGGTTTTGTGAGGAATACAGCACAGCACCTCCATAGCAGCAGCCTTCATAATGACTACAATTCCCAAAAGCACCTTCACCTCTCTGCCTGTTTGGAGAAGGAAAATGGGTACTGGTTTTTTGCTTGCTGTCTGTTGGTGCCTGAGAACAATTACTGATAAGTAAAATTGCTCCATTTTTTCTACACCCCCCAGCTTTCTGCTTCTTAGCCCAGGCCCTACCCAGGCTGCTGATAAAAGCTTTATTAACTGTATTGACCCATGTATAAGTCGATCCATGTTTTCAGGGTCAATTTTCAGACATAATTTTTTAGACTTATACATGAGTATATACAGTTGTCCCATGTCTCCCAGTTAGTTCCAGTTAGCTTTAGTATAAAACAAGTGTGAGTTAATGAAAAAGGCTACAGTCATGTCCAGCACTCCCTAACTCCACTGCTGGGCACCCATACCAATTTGTTTTCTTCCTGTCATTCCATAGCGGTTCTTGCAAAGTCAATCTGGAAAAAGCCATGCTGGTTTGAAATTGGACATGTTTTCCAGCATTGGAGGACAGAGTAGGAGGACGCCTTCCTACAATGTCTAAAAAAAAATCTGTGACATAGATTTAGAAAATAAGGCTGCTAGTTTTCATGACCACAGTATGTTTTGTTTTTTAAGATGTTACAATTTAAGTACGTTATTGTAGCTAACCCAAAATGTTGCAGGTCAGCAATGAAGCATAAATTGTTTATTGAGATCATTAATCCTTAAGCTTCCCACTGATCAGTCAGTTCCAAGAAATGCAGGATTTAATAGTTCTTTAAGCTTGTTCACTTTGAAATACCTTCCAACAAATTTCTGTAGGCTCAAAATATCCAACATTTAAGTGTAATTTAATTTCAGAACCCTAAGCTATGTAACTCCTGAATCCAAAACCTCACACAGGCTAGCCATACTTACATTAGCAAAGGGTAATTTCATTGATAGGTATACAGCACAAGCCTATGCATGGTTACTCAGAAGTAAGCTCCATTGAGTTTAATGGGATTTAGTCTTAGATTAGTGTACATAGGATTGTAGACTTACTATAAATCAAATAATCAAAGCCAGTCTCTAATGTACTGACAGCCAAACCTTTCCATAGTCTTAAGTGCTTTCTTGGGCTCTTTCTGTTATATTATTTGCTTCTCTCACTGAGGCATAATCTCAGCTGCAGCTGAATTCATATAGTATTTGGGCACTGGAAACTAGGAGCCTAGCTCTGTGTGGCTCACACAGTCCTCTTCTGTTTTGTTGTCACACTTGGGACAAACCCAAGCTGTTAGTGGCAGTGGAGGAGGATCTTGGGGAGGGGGTGTGAATGTCCCAAGAACTGGGAAAGATGCTTAAAGCAGCCAAAGAGGAACACTCAAGCTGTCAATGTCCTTTGAGAAGCAGCCACCTAAGTTCAAATTGTATTATAGTGCTAATAGTTGGTGTGAGACCTGGCAGAGAGAATGGTCATACAGTATATTGCAAAGACTAGCATTAAAAGAACTATCATTGTCAGTAAGCAACCTATCTTCCTTCATGGTCTCTGTACAGCCACGCACAGTGGATATTATCTAGGTTCTGTTTATTGGAGGTGGGTGGTAGTCAATCAGGAAAATATGTTCTGCAGAATAGCACATCTAAATGAACTTGAACTCATGTTCAGGGCACAGTGCTTTAGAAAGGACAAGGGCCATAGGTCATGTTGCTGCTCTGCAGAGTTCCAAGAATGGATTACCTCTCAGCCATGATGGGACATGAAACCACTCTGGTGGAATGTGCTTTCAAGGAGGATAGTAGCCTTTTGTGGCCAAATGGTAAGCCAGGGAGAAAGTCTTAGGGCATAATCCTAACCAACTTTCCTGCACCGGGGTAACCAACATTGCAGCACCGAGGTAAGGGAACAAACATTCCCTTACCTTGAGGAGGCTTCCGTGACAACTACTCTAGTGCAAAATGCAGAGCATGCCTCATTGGCACAGCTATGTCAGTGCTGGAAGTTGGTTAGGATTGCAAGAACAGTTGAGCTAGATATTGGGTTGAAACTTTATCTTTGTAAGGGCTTTGTAAGGGTTCTGATAACAGATAAACAGCCTATTGTCTTCCCAGAATGATGCATAGAAGAGAAACTCTCATTTAACAGTGAACATAAGAAGAGTCCTGCTGGTTCAGGCTGAGGCCCATCTAGTCCAGCTTCCTGTATCTCACAGAGGCCCACCAGATGCCTCAGGGAATGCACAAGACAACTAGATACCTGCATCTCATTGCCACTCCCCTGCACCTGGCATTCTGAGGTAGCTTACTTCCAAAGTATAGAGGTTGCACTACCCATTAGGGCCTGTAGCTTGTGATGGACGTTTCCTCCAGAAATCTGTCCTGTTCCTTTTAAAGGCACCTAGGCCAGAGGCCATCACCACCTCTTGTGGCAAGGAGTTCCACAGATTAATTATGCGTTGGGTAAAAAAAGAATTCCTTTTATCTGTTCTAACTCTTCCAACAGTCAATCCCTGGCAGAAAGCAAGATTAGGACAAAATATTATGTAAAAGAACTGAACTAAAAACAAAATAAAAACAACATCACTTGAAAATTCAAACTGTTAACACTCATAAAAGGAATACAGGGAGTAAGGGCTGCAGTTTCGAAGATGGCTGCTCCCTGCTTTCTGCAACCCACCTGACATCAGACTGTGACCTGCCGAGTGGGTCCCGACCCACAGTTTGAATAACAATGTTGTAAGAACTTAAGAAGAGCCTCATTGGATCAGGCCAAAGGCCCATCTAGTCCAGCTTCCTGTATCTCTCAGTGGCCTACCAGGTGCCTCAGGGAGCACATGAGACAACAAGATGTTTGCATCCTTTTGCCACTCCCTTGCCCATCTGTCCTGGAGCATCACCAGCAGGTATTTGTTGAGCCTCTACTTGAAGGTCTCCAGTTGTCTCTCTGCATGCTCAGAACTCCACACTTGTTACTGGGCAGAGACAGTGAAGAAGAATTTTATCTGTTTTGCAGTTTAAGTTAGATTTGAACATTTTCTGAAGGGTTTATGTTAATTTGAGAATACTGTATTCATAGCTGTATGTTCTAATGACCTATATCAATGCATCAACTTCTTTCTGAAGGCATTTGCAGTATTTTTTATACTTTCAACTATTTTAAAACCATTTCTTTTGAAAACGGATTCTGTTACTTAAGGCACTCGCAGCAAAACAATGCACACTGTTGCATCCAGAAGTCAGCTCTAACCTAATGTCAAGATTTTCTACTTCAGTTTTAATTAAATCCAACTTTACAGTTTATTGTTCTGGGAGGCTGAAAACCTGCCCACAGTTTAGGCTGCTTAAATCACACTGAATCAGCCTAAATGTGCAGAACTGGCAGAAAAGATGGCTCAATTGAGATTTTAAAAAGTGGTGCAGTGAACAATAAAAGAAATAGCAAGTTGCTGAATAATTTACTGTCTAAAGACTCTAAAAATCGAGTTCATCTTTCAAACATTTCTGACAGGCATATGAAGAGAATAACCTTTTTGCCCACACAAAGTCACTGAATTCAGTCATTAAAGTTGCTCTCCTAATAATTTTTTATTTATTCCCTGCATTATAAACAACAAAAGGCAAACATTTATAAATAATGGAAAGGTGAAAGGCTAGACCTGAACACTCTAGGGTAGCTCTGAAAAATGCTTCAAAATGACAACGCCAAGAACAGGATAACTGCATGCCATTATCTGCCAGTGTTGCATTGTGACAGATCGTCATTAGCCTCAACCAGCCGTGTGTTACTTTGTGCAACTAAAGCATGCGCCAGCCTAGCTTTTCAAAAACGTCTCCGCTCAAGAATGTGTGTGTCTTTTAAAAACCATAGTACAGAGTTGAGGATTGCAGTTTGCCCTTTGGAGAAAGCAAGAAGGACCAGCAAGGCTCTGTGCTTGCTGACCTTATGCACAATTTAACTACTAGGGAGACCATAGGGGCTACAGTACTTAACTAAAGAAAGACAAATTCAGGCTTCAAGTCACTCTAGTGAAGCAGAACCCAAGAGAAAAGTCCAGAATACAAAAACGCTTTTTCCCAACTGTTGTTACAGAGGCTCTGGATTTTAGATGGAATCACCTGTGGTTTCTACCAATCAGTGTGAGCTGTTTCCTGTCAATATTTCAGTATTTAGGCCCTTCTTTTAAAGAAGAGTGGTATGTTTTCAAAAGAGCTGTCCCCCACCCTGCCAGACCTTTTCTGACTTAACTGCAGCAGACTGAAGAAACACCCCTCTTATAAGTTTTGTAAGTTTTCCAACAGCTGGAGCTGGTCCATTCAGTAATGGAAACAGCTGCAAAAGAGAATCAGGTAGTGAATTGCTCATGCAGTTCTATTCCAGGCATCCTTTTGCTAACATTTACTATACACAACAATATTATTCTGCCTCAACAGCACCATGAAACAAGCAGCTTTATTTACAGAATTACTCCTACAGTTGTCACTTCAGGCACATTAGGGAGTACCTACATGCTTGCTCCGTTTTCACAGTGAGAATGAGACAGGCAACATGACAAGCTGGAGAAGATGCGTCAGCACATGCTGCCTCCCTCTGAGTCCACCTCTGGTTGCCCAAAGAAGGTTCAGAGAAAAGGTCTCACTGGCACTTTAGAGTTGGAGAAGACTGGAAGGGTGATGCCGTGGGAGGGCAGGAGACCGTAAGTGCAAGCCAGTAGCAGGAACTAGGGTTAACGAGTAGGAGGAGGCACAGAAGGAAAAGTTGAAGCTGGTTTAGGAGCAACTCCAAAAAGAGAGTGAATGCACCACTAAATGGCAAGGCAAAATTCAAGAGTTCAATAAAGGCCTCCAGAGAGGCCCACCCCTTCCTGGATCTTATTAGACCCCAATCTGGGGTCTGTATTCTCCTCCCTAGAAGGCTGGGATAGTTAAGACCTGGGCTGGTTTGGGGGCTTTGTGCCTGGCCTGGCACTGTCTCTGTTCCTGAGGTCTTGGGATAATATTCTGCAGGGTCTGGAGGGAGCCCAGGTGAAGAACCCTGGAATCTCGTGCTCCTCAGGAAGAACATTTGTAGAGACAGGTGGATCAGTGGTGTCATTCAAATGATTTAGGAACAGGAACTCACTTTTGAGTTCAAATTCAAATGTTGGGAACAACAACAACAACAACAACAACAACCCGGAAGCAGCCACGGAGCCCATTAGGATCCGGAACGCCCGTTCTGGTCCGTTCCCCCTGAATGACATCACTGAGGTGGATCCAGGGGCCTCCAAAGGGCTGGGACATGATTGGCAACAGGATCATTTATGGAGGCTGGATCCTCCTCCTTGTCAGAGCAGATCTCCTTCAAGTCCAGATCCAACTGGTACGTGTTTGACTTTATTGCTTGTTACACCTTCCCCTCCTTCCCCAAGGTTTAAAAGTTTTGACAGGACTCTGCTTGCTGGAGCAGAAGAACATGAATCCCATCTATGACCTTAATTTTCAAATCTTTGTCAACTGGTAATCTGAACTTTTACATGCTGTAGAAAGTGGCATCAAAATTGTGTAGCATGCTAAAATTTTGAATTTCTGCATTTAATTGATGAAGGCACCTGCAAGAATCTTTGTGGGCTATGGAAAAGGCTGAAGAATGTATGAAGGCAAGAAGGTTATGGCTGCTGGCTGTCTTAAAATATCCCAGAACACTCATGGTTATTTATACTTATTTAATGTAAGATTAACATATGTAATTTAGATGCTCTTCTTCCGTTTTGTAAAACTTCCAGGTGGTACATACCCCTGCTAACTGGTTAAAGAGACACTTTTAAAATGAGTGCAGATGTTTTTTGTTTTTTTTCTCCAGCATAGTGCCTGTTTCTTCTTCTGGTTTTTTTTCTGCTTCTTTTTTAGATTGTGAGCCCTGCAAGCCTGCGGCAGGAATTAGGGGTAAAGAGCTGGAAGTGGCACAGAAGGAAAGGTTGAAGCTGGTTTAGGAGCAGCTCCAAAACTGAGAGTGATTGCACCACTAAATGGCAAGGCAAAATTAAGGAACAGGGAACAATCTACTTATCTATATAAACCACTTTGTGAAATTTTTGGTTGAGAAACAGTATATCATCATCATCAATAAAAACTACAATAAAAACACTTTAGATTACTGGGTTGATTGGTTCATAAAACAATTGTAGAATCAATATTATGTATCCCAGCATACAAGGTATATGTATAATTGGAAGGGAGGTGGAGAAAATGCAGATTTTTCACCTTACTTAGTGTGACCAACATTTTGAGTCAACTGTGACCACAGCTAATAGAACTTAATATGGGCAGCGGTAAACAAAGGACTGCTTTTTTTTTTTTTTTTTTTTTTGAAAAAACAATGCTTGCTTTGAAAATACGGATTTTCAAATATGGATTAAGCCTCTTCTTCCAAGGAATTTTAAATGAAGGTTTTCACACAGGGATATTCCCCAAAGTGTATATTATTGTAGTCTTGTTCAAATACAGAGTTGCTGCTTTTTGTTGTTTGTACTATGGTGGGGAACCGGACTGGGAAACAATTTAGTTCCAATAGCAAATTTTATGTTCTCAAAAATATTTCTATCCTGTGCAACTGCTACTTTTAACAGCATGCTGTGAGGAGCTTGACAACAATACACAGTAAATTCAAAAGAGTCACCAGTGCAGAGTCTCAGATGCCCTTAAACCCAGGAAATGATAGTTACATTTAGTTTTTTCCTCCAAGCCTATATTAAAAACTCATGACAGTCCACATAGTAGAAAAATGTATTTAAAACCTTACAAATGTGCAAAAAGGGATTTCAAAACTTGCAAAAGTTGTCAATTCAGCTGAGTTCCATGATCAACAGATCTGCACAGTGTATGCATTTTGTGCTGTATCAATTCAAGCTACAAATAGTGGACTGTATGAGGGTTGGTATGAAAATAATGCCTCCTATTTTATTTTCAAAATCTGAATCTGCATAACGTTGTGAGTTTGACTGGGTTGTCACTAGAAGTGTTTCATTTCACCATACGGTGTGGCAATGAGATACATCATGTGAGGGAGGCATACAAGCAGTTCAAAATGGATGATGTTTCAGATACTGGCATAAAACAAAAGGCTGTGATTGAATCGAATTGACAATACCACTGGCATTTTCAGAACCCAATGGGCGCAAACTTTTCTGTAGTCATGCTCCTTAATTATGATCCTGGCTTTTAAATGCTTAATATATCACAAAGTTCACATGTTGTGATGCAGCAATTCTCTTTGACGAAAGTGCCAAATTGACTCTTGTTGTCTTATGTCACTGCCGTAACTGACTGCTCTGAGACTGGTCAACGATGTTTGTTTTTCCATTCATAAGAACATAAGAAGAGCCCAACTGAATCAGGCCAAAGGCCCATCTAGTCCAGCTTCCTGTATCTCACAGTGGCCCACCAGATGCCTCAGGGAACAACTAAATACTTGGATCTCATTGCCACTCCCCTGCACCTGGCATTCATAAAGCATCTTACCTAATGTCTGTACTGATGTTAATGGTATTGTCACAATACACATTTTGAAGTTGAGTATGAATCTCAATTGGACTAATTACTTCCTTGGTGAGAAATTCTCTGTACGGTGAAACTACACACACCTTAGTTACCACTCAGTCAAACTCTCAACATTATGAAGAATATATAATTCACAACATAGATTAAGAAAGCTTTATGTACAACAAAAGCCTGACTGTCCAGGAAAAGGCTACCCCTGACAAGCTACTTCTATGTGGGCAGAAGATCAGGTTATACAGTACATGGAGCTGCAACTCCCACGAGGACTGTTCCATTTGCTTTTTCTGAATGTGTAGGTTGCTTATAATGAAGATTTCCTGGGGGGTTCTGACCATGGTCTCTTCCTCAGCTCAGGGGAGACTGCAGTGAGCTCCACAGTTCCTGTTTAGGGCACTTTCGCCTTTCTGGTTCTTTTCTTCCTTCCATGAAAAAAGAAATTGGAAAAGGTCCTAGATCTGGTACTCTGGTTTGTTTCAGAATCTAGTCATAGCAACAAGATGATGCTGGGGACTGGGAAATATGCAGAAGATATGCAAGAAACAGAATCAAAGCATTATATCCTATCTTCTTGTACGGTCTCCCCCCAAGTGGTTTTTCTGAGGAAAATATTTCTCCAGTTATTTTTAAACAAGGCAGCAGTATTATAATTTAAGTACTGTAGAGGAAAAGAATTTAAACAATGGATCCTAAGCTGATGACTCTGAAAGAATACGGAAACTAGCAATAATATTGAGAAAGCTACATTATTAATTTAAAAAAAAGCAAACCTGAAGTGTAATGAATGGAAACAGGATTAGATTTAATCTTGCAGTTCTCCATTTAACTAAAAGACTTAATTTCCAGATATAAAAAAATATTATCAGGGCATGTTTGTAATTACAAACCAATAAAGAAAAACCATCCAGAAGGAACAACAACATAATTTCTCGATGAGCTAACTGCAAGATGTTTAGAAGAAGAGTAATAAATAGACTGTCATATCATTACCACTGCTGCAATCGATGACTCAACACTGCTGCTGGGACTATATCCCAGAATAGTCATGTTTCTTTTTGTACTGAATCAGAAATTAAACATGCTGGACTTTTCCGAATCCCAGCTTTTGAATTAGGATTGATGGGGAAGACTCCATTTGACTTTATTATTATTACTATTTGCCTGTAAACCACTTTGTGAACTTCATGTTGAAAAGCGGTATATAAGTACCTGATTGATTGATTGATTGATTGATTGATTGATTGATTGATTGATTTGACAGAAAGTCAAGACTCATATCATATTTCCTGTTCCGCTAGCAGTACTGAGGGTTCAGGGGTTGGCCTGGTCAGAGAGGCCTCTGATAGGCCTGGGTCACTTGGCCAGTACCCAACCAGGTTACTGCTGATGCCACCATTGCACCTTGGAGTAAGGGAAGTAAAGGCACAAGAGATTTGTTAGAGCAGAGATTTGTTAGCAGAGATGAAGAAATCAAACAGTCCTATACACAGCAGAGTTTTTTTGTTTGGGGTGTGTGTGTGTGTGTGTGTGTGTGTGTGTGTGTGTGTGTGTGTGTG